>JALGBA010000406.1:477500-615302 GCA_023970755.1 Azemiops feae
AATGGAAGGAACTCTTTCTTTAAACAGAAGGATGAGACCAATTGCTCCTATGCTGCACCTAAGCAGAGAAAGGCAATTCTTCCTCCATTGAAGGAGTGGAGAACCTTTCTGTCTGTCACAATGAGAAATAAACGATCTGCCCTCCCACTTCTGCGACAGAAAAGGGAACAAAGTGAGGATGAGCCCAGGTGCAGAGTTCTTGTGAACTACATCTGCTCTGCAGCTCTAGAGAGTCACCAGGCACTTCTGTTGATTTTATGCATCAAATCAAAATATACCCACTGAGCCTTTCCAAAACAAGGTTTTCCCAGCTCTTGAGCTCAGTGAACCCCATCTGCTATCTCCAGATGTTACTATCTTTTGAAGATGGTTCCAAGTCTGTTTGACTGAAGGAGAAAGAATACTGAGGTAGAGTTTTTAATATCCCATTTGGTACTATCTCCAAACAAAGAGCATTTAGGCTATACAGCATGTTACACAAAAAACAAGCAAGTTAGGAGTTAGAACAAGAAACAACTCCGTGATGGATTATGTGCTCCGTACTGTCCTGGCAAATGGTTAAAAATAAACACGAGCTAATTGAAATAATCAGTTCGGCAGCTCTTTCCAAAGAGCATCATGTGGTTGTGCTTGGAGCAGGCGACAGCTCTATTTTAGGTCTACAAATTAGATACTATGGTGATAAGAACCACAGGGGACAAAAAAGGCAACTCTGCTTATTTGAAAGTTAGATAGTTTTGTCTACCCTCCAACTTGACACCAATGAAAAATTAAAGATGATCATTACCTATTACCTTTCTTACCTATTGTATATTGCAGGACTTAAGCACAATATTTTTATTTGTTTTGCAATACCTTATCCAGTTTTACAAGCCAATGAGAGAGCATGTTGTATAATACTAGAACACTATAATTTTCAGATAAGGCAAAGATGGCAAAGTATCAATTGAAGTGGGCTGATAATCCTTGAGCTGGAGGAGCTTTTGCATCCTAGCCACCGCGTTTCTTCTCTTTGTACAATTTCAGTTTCTATTTCCAACTGTGAAATCTTGGAGGCAGGTGTCAATACTACCAAAAAGAATTGTTAGTCAGCTTTTTTATGTGTTATGATATTCTTAGAATCTTATAAATCTGCAGCTATAGAGATTATGTAATTAATTGGTGAGTGTCGATTTTAATTCTCCTTGGAACTGCGTCTTCTTCTTGTGTCCTGTCCATGCAGTGGTCAATTGCTGGTTCATTCATTTTTTCCAATGACATGAGCATATTTCTCTGGTAAGAAGCCTTAAATAGAAAACGTCTAATTCAATTTTCTGCCTCCGTTAAAGGTCAAAATAGGACCTTCTTCCCCTCTCTCCCATGTACGAGGGATTTTATGGCTGGTTCCCAAGTTTTCTTCAAACAATAGAAGCCCAGCACAAGCTTTTATTAGGTATTCAGCAAGACTAGTCAGTTGCAATTTTTAAAAACAGCCTATTTTTTTTCCTTGCAAGGTAAATATAGAACACAAATATTAAGCCTCTGGTATCCAGATCCTTTTGCATAAGACACAAAACCCTCAAAAATTAAACTCTAAAAATTCAGCGAAGTGTTGTTATCAAGAGGAAGGTAGCCTTCATAGAAACATCATCCACCTGTCTGGCACATATAATGCTGGAACGTAGTCAGATGGAATTGCTTTTTCCAGAATAAAATTTGTGCAAATAAATAATGCACAAGGCAATCTGTAGATGTTATAGATTCATTGCTATTGCCTTGCATGGAGGATTAAATCTTGTAAAACTGTGTACTGATATCCCTTGAAATCTCTTTTGATATGTTTTCTAGGAATAACTCCACGATGCACACCCCATCTAGAAAAATGTTAATTATCACATTTCTCAATGAGAAGGTAACAGAATATAATTGAAAGCAGAATTAACTTGTCCTTTGTTTGGAAAATGCATGATAAAAATAGATATATAAAATCAATAAATTAATTGGTAGTGTAATGCATCCAATGTTCAATTACTTGAAAGGAATTATCTTCTGAAGCCTTTTTTTAATCTACAAAGAAGATGAAAGTGAACTAAAAAAGAGAAAAACTTCCATCATACCTGGTAATGACTATTAACCTGGATTTGATAGATTCAATGAAATTGGGAAATCATTGGCTTTAAATCTTGATAACTGAAGGTTATCTTTGAAATCTCTGATTGCTACTAAAAAATGACAGTAGACGAAAGATTTTGCCTGTCTGTCCATATAAGTTGGCTTCATAGATGGATTTGGTTGGCCATTATATGACACAGAATACTGATAGCTAATGTGAGGATCAGAATATCTAAAGCCAAAGTTGGGACTATGCAAATATTTAAGAACTATTTGACTAAAAAGCCACCACTGTCAGGAGAAACTTGTTGATTTGTGAGAATGGTCAGAAGAAAATGGAAGTTTAAATGACAGTGGGTATAAGAAGACTGTCACTGGGAATAAGCAACCAACTGATTCAGCTGGGTTCATTCTTGCTTGCAATAAAGATTCTTTTCTAATCTGTATCTGTGAGCCTTATCCAAACTTAAGAGCCATATAAAATGAGAATATCTGTAATTTATTGCTGAATCCTTTAGAGGGAGCCTAACAATTCCAGGACAACTCTTCTTATACCCTTACAATTTCTTTAGATCTCCTAATGCAATCAGATATTTTGGAGTCAATTGATTTCTGGGATATCAACATATCTGAAAAGCTTCACATGAGGAAGGCTGACTTAGTGGCAGTCAAGGCAGACCTAACCAAGAATCTCCTAATCTAAATTGCTATGTCTTAGCCTCTAGTTTTGAGCTCTTCATCTAGTTTTGAGCTCTTCATCTTACATATAAGTAAGAGGTAATCAATAAGCAACCAACGTTTCCTCCCCAATGAATTTTGAGGAAGATTTGTTCCCTTGCCACTATCTGTGCTTTTGAGATGAAGGAAATGAACAATCAGCAACTACAACTGTTACCTGGGACCAAACCCGGGGAAAATGGAATCAAGACTCAAAAACCTGCCCCCAATAAGACAAAGTCAGACAACAATCTTTATTTATTTCAGTATTTTAATACTGCCTCTCCCTTAATGGAATAAGAGTGCTTTAGTTTGAGGAAAGATACATCATTTTGATTCTTACGGAATTTGGAACCAATTTGCTTAGATTCAAGAATGGAGAACGGTAGCTACATAATATATATTTACATAATATATATTTACACCCATCTCTCCCAGCATCTTAATTCTTATACAATCAATTGGAAGAGACATCAGAGGTCATCTACTCTCTACTCCAACCACCTACTCAGTGCTTTACTCAATGCAACATCTCTTGAACATTTCCAGCCTCTGACCAAAGTCCTATAGAGACAGAGAATATATTATTGTAGAAGAGAATGGAGATAGCCTTGAAGAAGTTATGCAACAGTTATTATAAAAACATCAGCTTAGCCCACAGAGGCAGAAGGGACCGAGGAAGAAACTCAGTATTGTTGCTCTATGACTCTGCTCTACGAGAATTGGAGAAACTCTATAATATGTTTTTAAGGTTCTGTTCTATATGAGGAGGGGGCTATATTTTAGTCTCCCATACTTCTAACACCTAACATAAAGCTAGTTCCTTGTATTTTCAAACCACTAGTTTTTGTTCTGCTCTCTGAACAATAGAGAGTAAGTCTACCACCTTATCCATTTAATAATCCATAAGTATCTAAAAACTGCCTGCTATCATGTCCTCCCTCAGTTCTTCACAGCTTAAACATCCCCGGTCTTTTAAATGGTGGTTTCCAGATCCTGCCCTCCTCTCTGAACTTATTCCAGATTGTTGATGTCTTGCCTCTCCTTTTTCTATTAACAGCTTCCTGTTAGAAAGCTTTACTTAACTCTGCAATATGGAACAATAATATTCTTTTCCTAGTTAAGTTCATTTTAAATGTATGGATGTGTATGTTCTGCATGTAGTATTCAGATATAACTAACATACTATTTTTTTTACTATAAATCATTCATACTTCCATCCCAATGAACTCATTGTGGTGGATGAGAATGGAATTGAAAATTGTTTCTGCCTTTAAATGGGAAGATTGCCAATTAGTAAAATAATTTTGAATACAGAAGATTCCAGTCAGAATTTCTAAACTACCTTTCCCAAATCTGACATTAGAATTCTAACTTCCAGAAGCGTTTCCATGAAATAGTAGCAAGTAGTATGAAATAGTTTAGTTTCGCATATGACAGCCTCATTTTAACAAAATCTATTCTGGTTTTAGGGTGTTTTTGTTTTGTTGTTTGCTCTTAATTGTTTGATGGATCAGGTCCAACGACTACAGTCAGATGAAAATAGGGCAGGTGTCAATATTCTAAAAATTAAGGAACAAGACAGAATTGTGGGCTCCGTATCCACAGCAACCATGCAAGTCCTTTCACATATAGATTGATTCCCATTTTCCTCCCAAATTCATGCATATATTTTGCTAATTTAGGGGGGGAAATTTCAGTTACTGTAAGAGATAGTGCCTATGGAGGGGACCTAGTTTGATGAACTACAGTGAAGAAGGAGTGAGAGGAAACAAGAGATAGCAGAACCAACAGATGGGCAGGAGATAAGAGGAAGAGAGTTAGGATAGCTGCTCCTTAGAATCGCCTAGGGTATATCCATTAGGGTGAGATTAATAAGAGTTTAGTCTGGCAAGATTCTGTCTATTGTGTGTAGGCAAATAAAGAACTGAACTCTGGCTGGGTTGTTCTATGTCGTTCTTGGGCTAAACCTAATAGTTATTGCTTTTATTGGACAGCTAGAGATTAAAAAAATCTGCAACTCACTCAAGAGATGCAATAGTGGCGAATATCTGGGTGTAGAATGAGAGTGAAGGTTCGAACTCCGAGCTTGTGGGTTGGTTTCTGAACTAGCCTGGTAATGAAACCCTCATCACTCAGAGATCTACACACAGATTCTGAATTAGCCCTATCACCAATTATAATCTAGGCTGTAAACATACTTAGAGGGTCCCCCCACAGGGAACATGGCTCAGAAAATCATCTTTCTGTGGCTACATCTGCCACAGCATCCAAATTTTTCATCATGCTGAAACAAGACAGGGTAAGAATGAATTAGTTTATGTCTCCATCATTGATCAGCATCAAATCCATGGAAAGGACACCTTCAAATAGATGTTTTAATGCCATCTCAAATATAACCAGAGAAAGGATTATGTAATAGAAGAATGCTTCATTAGAGGTCATAGGGCTACCAAGCAAGACCATAAAGAATTGTCCTTCAGATAGTGCATTGTGGAAAACAGCAGAGAGATCTATATTGGAATATGGTACTTCTTTTCAGAAGGCTGAGCAGAGAAGCAATAATGACCTTCATAGATATCACTAATTTCCTAAACCATAGTTTTATAGTAAACTGCTATTTTTGGGTTCATACAATACTCTAAAACACAATGTGTGGATCCAATAATTTATGTTACACATTTTTCAAGCCTCTTTTCCCAAAGTAGTAAATGAGTTGGCAGTAATGACCTTGACTAAGTCAACACTTGTCTTTCAGAGATGGCTTTGGAATGTCAAACAAAATCCAATTCTCAAAAGCTTTTAACTTTGACTAGGAATATTTAGCAGTCCAACAAATGTACCTGGAGAACATATTTCAGTATTAAATGCACATTGTGAAACAATACACAAATGGTGTGCAATTCTGAGATTGCAAATGTCACTTTTCTGTGCTATAACTTCCTCACACACCATGTCCATGAAATCCAACCTTCTGTCAAAATGCTTGTCAAACATATAGAGATATATAAACGTAAGTACAGTTGTTGTGCTCACCAAAACGAAAGTAAAAGAGGGGACGGTTTGCTGCTGTGCTGTGCGGTGCTGTGCGCTCTCTAGCTGCTGCTTCCCGGATGTCACAGACCCCAATGTTGCTAGTGCGGTGCATCCTTCTTGCTGGCCCTTCACTGTGCTGCAGTCTACACCGTACCGCGGCAGCTCCATTCGCCGCTGTAACAATTTGAAAAAAACTAATTAAATCATGTTTAGTTTTTTTACATTTGTTACAGCCACGAATGGAGTTTCAGCCCCCATGCAGTTGAAGTATGTACACACACAAGTCCCAAAGCAGGTGTACCTGCACATATACATACATCCACCCCCACCCCCAAACATACAAACACATATACAAACATTGTAAAACAGAGCCACATAATCAATTTCCCACTAAGCCAACATTGGTGTTTGTAATGTCAACAAAGCAGCAGCCAGAAGACTGGATGTTGAAATAGTCAAGAGCTGCCTTTTGGTTTACAGCCAGTATTACCCAGTATTTTGGGTATGTTTACTCAAAGCGTAAAGGCACCTTATCCAAAGTATTACATGCAGAATTAAATTGTTTTGGTTTAAAGATGTAAAACACCAAACTTTCCCAACAATTGACACTGCATTTTCCGATAGATCATAGCAAATAGTGATTGAAGTGCAACTAATGGCACTTTAAAACAACATGTTCCCCAAAATGGGCAGAGCAACTCCCTTTGGAAGAATCTAGAAGCAAGCAAGTTTCATCAGAAGAAAACACCAATTTTGTCTGGAAAGTGCTGAAGACAGAAATATAGGAACAAAAACTATGACAAATACATAATCTCCTGGCTCTAGGAAGCAGTGGTGTGCAACTTTAGCAGCTGCTCATTCTGTTGGCATAACAAAATGAGAGAACCGCATAGGGGCATCTCCTAACATATTTTTCCCAACCAACTTTGTTTTAGCAGAAATAGCTAATGCAGGACAAATTCCATAAATCTGGCAGGGGATCTTAGAAACTCTACAGAATATGTTAGCAGAGACTGAACTTAGTATTCTAGCAATCACATTTTCTAAAGAGTAAGAATGCTAGAAGACTACAAATGCAAAGATGTTGGAAGAGTTTATCTGCTGGATTTCTGATGTCTGAGGAAAAAATATGGTCAGTCAAGTTTTTTTATCCTTCTACTTCAGATTGGAAAAACCGTTTGTGTGAACTGCCTCCCAAAAAAAGTAAAACAAATTATGCCAAAATACTTGCTTTATTTGCATAATGGGACAGGTAAATTATATGGTATTTTCTTAAGAGTAGCATTTTGAATTTCTTGGCAAGCAAAATTATTTTTCTTAAAATAATGTAACAAAAATTTGGACTGTTTTAGCTAAAAGATTAGTTGCCAATAGATTGTTGGACTCCTCTGAAGGACAGATTTTGACCTTTGTATATTCTGTTCACGGCTTAAATTCTAAAATGAGAAAAGTAGGGCTCAAATAATTAAATGGTTTTGTATATGGAGTGGCCTTTTCTAAATTAATTTTCTGTGTGAATAATGGCTAAAAATCTCATATTCTTTATACTTGATTTGGAAGAATACTAAATTTGTGAAATCCCATTTGTGATCTTCCAGATTGCAGCCTGGAGACTATGTAAATGTAAGTGAAAGTTGTTTTAGAGATTATTATTTGTCACTACATGATATGGAGATCAGACTGTAAATGCTTCATGAAGTTTCTCCATCAATTCTACTGGATGGAATTCAGCAAGGGCAAGTGGCAATAATGCAACCATGAGATTCTGGGACAATCATAAATGCCCAGTAGTTGTAAAATGCCCAAATTTTGATCTCATAACTGTGGGGACGCTGCCACAGTCATAAATGCAAGGGCTTGTCATAAGGTTACCTTTTCATTGCAGTCATAACTTTGAACAGCTGCTTGATAGGTCAATTATTAAGTGAGGACTACTTGTATATGCGGAGTTACAGTGGGGAAGATCCTGGCAGTAAAATTGCAAGTGGAGATCACTTGATCATTTGCTTGAGGACCATAACAGAAATGACATTGTAAGTTTAGTGAAATCATGCAATGTTTTGCTTAATGACCACATTGCTTAGCAATGGAGTTTCCAGTCCCACCTGTGGTTGTTAAGACAGGATTATCTAATAAGGATAATTCAATGGACAATTCATATTATTATATTTATGTATGTGTAGATAATATGTCTGTTTACATTGTGTATGCTTATACAGCAAACATGCATAGTTCTATTTTTTCTAATCTACGTGTATATTTTAAAGTTACCCTAGTGCAGCCTTCCCAATCTGCTGCTCTCTAGTTTACACACACACACACAAACTTATATACATTCACATACATACATACATATATTCTTTTTAGGGAGTCATAATCTAAAAGTTAATTGGCCTTGAGGACTGGAAACATCCATGTAAATCTAAAATTTTAAATCCAAAACTAGTTTTGCCAGACAGGAAATTCTGAGAATTAGATGAGCATCATCTACTTAAAACTATTGGCCAAGTCCCACAAAATGCCTTAGTCATCTGAGAAAAAAGGGATACAGCATCCCTCAGAAGGAGAGTTTTGATTCCAGATCCTCCTTTTCTAACCCTTGATTTAGATGCTATGGTGTCACAGGTTCTGGAGAATGCGTACATTTCAAAAGCCTTCTTAAATATTTGGAGAAGGACTGGAATCAAATCCTGATACTGCCTAGTTTGGGAAAACTTAGTGAAACCTTTCGAGACTAATGGCAGAGTTCCTACAGCAATTAAATGCACAATGTGAGCCCATGAAACCTTTTCGGACCCACATTTTGCTCCCCTCATCTCTACAGAGCTACTTGTTGATTACGGAAGCATGACATTCAAATTCCAGATTATAGTATGCCCAAGCAAGACAGGATTTATAAGTAAACGACAAAACTCCTTTAAAACCAGCTAATAATCCTGCTTGTCTGGATGCAATAAAACCTCATCCTGGATTCAGATGTCATGCAGTATTGAGCTAGTCTGACTCATTCACCTGATGGCATGAGTGGGAAAATAAGAGGATAAAGCAGGAAGAAATAGGCCAGTTAGCCTTGGCTTCTATGCATATGTAGCTGTGCCTTGCTCCTCTTCTATAATAAGACATATAGAGATTTATTTAAATTATTGTAACTTTCTTTAAGTTATAAATGCATGGCTTATATAAAGTATTTTGCTCCATTACTGGGTTTTTTCTTTCTCTTATTAAGGGAGAAAGAAAGGGTTGAGACCAAACCTAATCAGATATCATTGATCAACTAATAGTATTCTGAACAGGTTTTATTTATGTGTGTGTGGGGGGGGGAGCTACTAGACTCAGGAATCATAGAGGGAAGGGGAAGACACTCATAGAATCATAAAATCATAGGGCTAGAAGGGACCTTGGAAGTCCAAATTCCTGCCCAAGGGAGTTGGACTTGAATATACCTGTTATACTCTAAACAGCCTACAATTGCAAGCACAGAAAGAAACTGGCCAGCAGGCAACAAAGATGTAAATACCTTGGGCTATTTAAAAAAAAAATACAACATTTGATTTTTGAGAGTTGTCTGGTTGATCCATATCATAGATCCAAACAAAGAAATTTCACTGCATTATGAATGAAATAATCACCTATTTCTCACCATTTAATTTCTGATACTATTATGTGGACCACAAGGAAGTGGGCCAAGGTGAATGCTGTCAGTTGTCCCAAATACTGATATCTGAGATAGCCTTGTCCAATTGGACACCTTCCAGTTGAAATTTAAATACATCTTCCAAGATTCCTCAGCCATGCTAATCAGCTGGGCAGTTTTGGAAGAAGCAGGTCCAACAGATTAGGGAGGAATAATTAGAGTACAGTTGGTCTGAGATGTACTGTCTCTAAAACTGGAAGGACATGGGTTTCAGGAGTTTCATTCCTATCTGTAAGACCACCACTAGAGAAAAGGCAATGGAAAATTTCTCTTTGGCTCCAGGATGCTTACATGTCATCTACTGAGGAGTTCTATACTTTCTCTTGTTCTGTTCAATATTTGGACTGCAGTGTCCACAGAATGGATTTGTCAATCTATCTCTCTTTTCTCATTTTCTCCAAAATCTGCAGATATTCCTTAGTAGGTAATGATGGATTAAGTTAACTGGAGTAGGGTCCACTTAAGACAGAGATATTGTGGACAGATGTTTTTCAGGCCAGTAATTCTGAAGATTGCTTATCATGAATGAGGTAGCATTCCTTCCAGTTCCTCAGTTCCAAATTTTACATTTTGGACACATTCTATAAACATAGTCTGTTCACCATGTCTACTTCTGGAAATATCCATTTCTTTAGGAAAGTATCTTTGAGGAAGATGGGCAGTTTAGAAATATGAAATATAAATAAATAAAATATTGTTGATTTTAAATTTTAAATAATTAAAATATGGTCAGATATTATTTACTTCCATAATTTTAGTTGAAAATAGTTATACTTTTCAACAATTTCATCTCGCTCCATTTACCATGTGATTCCTATTGCTGCGTGATGGCACAGTGGTTAGAATGCAGTATAGCAGGCTAACTCTGCCCGCTGCCAGGAGTTCGTGACCTGACCGGGTCACGGTTGACTCAGCCTTCCATCCTTCTGAGACTAATAAAATGAGGACCCAGATTATTGGGGGCAATTTGCGGACATTATGGAGCAGTATATAAGCCTAAGTGCTAGTGCTATGAATCTGGGAGGGAATGAGAAGAGGTGCATACCTGTGCCATATATTTAAACAAGGAGACGAACATTTGTCCACAAGAACTAGCTAGTGGGAGGAACTGACACACATTACACAATAGTGACAGATTCTTTTGTGCCTCCAGATAATAAACTCTTTACAATGCACATTAACAGATTGTTGTAATGATTAATACACATGACAATTCCATGCACTACTTCTAAATTTCTACATACCTGGAGGTTGTGGCAAGTAGGCCCCAATTAATTTTGATCTCTTCTTTTCATAGCCCTTCTGTGTGATGTCACCTGCCAAAGAAAGCAAAGAAAATCAAGACCAGTTTTAATAAAGAAAGAACTCATCCACTCAAATCAAGGTAGTAACTGCTTTCCCACTGCGCTATTGTTTGTTTTGATGATCATAATGAATAAATGGTTGAAAATATATTATTTCCATTCTGCCTTGAAAACATAATTTATGCTAGAACCATTTTTGGCAACTAAACTCACAGTGCAGTTTTCTGCCGATTGTAGAAGTCCAAGATTCAGAGGGCTGTATTGTCATTGCGATATTCTGTCTTATAAAAATACAGCAGCTTTCATTATGATAATCAACAGTGGATTATATAGGATATTTGAGCCGGTAATGGCTGGCAAAGGACATTGCCAATTAGCATTTTCCACCCCTATTAATGGGATTCTTTAATCAAGCATGAAGGATGCACAAAAGATTTGGAACTGTTGGTACACCATTGAAATAATAGTATTGTATAAACATTTGGCTAAGCTTTTAAGAGCTACTTGAAGTCAAAAATGCAAAGCATCAGTTGCATCAAACTTCTCAAGTCCAGGCTATAAAAAGATACTATTTCTATCCCTTCAGCCATACAGTTGAGAAGATTTTTTTTGACAGACCAAATACTATGTCCTGAGATGCACCAAAAGCAAAAATGAAGACAGGGGCATTAATTGACTGGTTTTGCTAGTGAATTGCAAAGCTTTACATGGTTTTATTCTATTCTCCAAATGCCGATCTTGAGCTGTCTGAAAATTTGGGAAGCTCCAGTCCCAGAGCCTCAAGAGGATGACGAATTTATTTACAAAATGGTGGGGCAATAGGATAGGTTATTCATTCTGAATAAATGCAATTGGCTTTCCTCAACTGTGTCTTCCAGTAATTTCCATTTAGTGGCAAACTACTTCAAAACTTTAAAATACTATTTTATTACTTTCATTTCTTGATTATTTGGATTTATCAGTTGCTTCAACTGCTCTAAGCAGAGTATTCAGCACATCCATAACAAAAGTGAATACAGTCCATACAGTTAATCCTTGATTTATGACTGATCCCTTAGTGACTGTTTGAAGTTATGACAGATTTCCCAAAAGCTACTTTTGTGACTATGATTTTCAATGCTAATGTCTGGTGTTTACTTCTGGTTTCCAGCAAAAACAATCAGTGGGTAAAATGCAGCCTCTTAATGACCACTGCATTCACTTAATGGCCAGCACATAAAATGTCATAAAATTGGTTCTGGTCCTATGGCATCTGCTTAATGACTGCAACAACAATTTGGCCCAGAATTACAGTTGTAGGCCGAGGACTACCTGAATCTTAATTCAGGAGTTAATAACCATTAATCCGACTGCATCAAGAAAACTCTAGGCATAAACAATCAGAAAAAACAGGGAGAACATTTACATCAGTCCCTAAAAGCTTCTTAGGAGAAAAAAAACATGATCTCCCTAAAACCCTTGGAGCTCTTCTAATTCCAAGGGGAAGAAAGAAGATGGGATACTGTTATGTAGACATGGGATAGCACAGAGAAGGACCACCATTATGGCTACTAACAGTTTTTCAATTTGAAAATGGCTATAGCTATGTGGGTATGAACATGAAAAAATAGGGTTGCAAGTAGCTATAGCCATTTGCAAATTGTTAGTAGTTAGTAAATTTAGATGAAGGTGAACTTCAAAAAGAATGCAAATGACCAGCTGTCTGCAAGGAATATAAATCCTTCCATCCCCTGCCATCCAGTCAGAGCTGAAGAAGCTTCTTGGATAAGAAGTGAAACGTCTTTTAAAAATAACAAGAAAGTCCAGTTGCCCCCTGAAAAAGCACCTTGGGACAACTATGACCTGGATGATTGAGAATCTCCATTGACCTTCATCTATGACCACCATTTTGATTTTTTTTTAATCCATACTCTGTGGATCGTCTTTCTAGACTCAGCAAGTTACACCATCCTTGCACATCTACTTGAAAAGCCTCAACGCATCTGCATAGAAGACTGAAGAAGATACTTGGATAAAACAGCGAAACTTTTTGAATCAACAAGAAAAAGAAGTCCAGTTGCCATGACTCAACATCCGGTCAATTTATTTGCATATGTTCCTCTGACATATAAAATAATAATAATTTCTAAATAAGTACTCTGCACTAAAAGTTCTGTGACATTTTGAAGACAAACACATCTACATAAATTAAGTCATATTTGGAAGTTCAAGCTGTTTAGAAAGAAAATGGGAGAAAATAGCTGATGGACTTTTTAAAAGTTTGTAAGACAGGCATTTCAGTTCACCTCTAATGGTAGAGATGTGGACTTGTGGAAGAATCTTATCCCAGAGTTGGGAATACAGCAGTCTCAACTTAAAACCACAATTGAGCCCAAAATTTCTATTGCTAAGCAAGACAGTTGTTAAGTGAGTTTTGTCCCATTTGATGATCTTTCTTGTCATAGTTGTTAAATGAATCACTACAGTTGTTAGTAAGTTAGTAAAACGGTTGTTAAGTGAATTTGTCTTCCTCATTGACTTTGCTTGTCAGAAGTTCACAAAAGGTGATCATATGACCCTGAACATTGCAACCATCACACATATATGCCAGTAGTCAAGAATGTGAATTTTGACCATGTGACCACGAGGATCCTGCAACGGTCCTAAATGTGAAAAACGGTCACAAGTCATTTTTTTCAATGATGTTGTAACTTTGAATATCACTAGACAAATGGTTGTCAGTTGAGGCTACCTGTATTATCAATTTCTTGGCAACCATATTTCAAAGAAAACTTACACGTAAACAGCATATTGTGTTCTCAAAGATAACTGGGGGCTGCTGGCTTGTTGCCAAATGCTCTCTGCAAATTCTCTAGGCAAAATGTGCATAGCAAACTGTTTATGTGATTTCATACTAGTAATAACATATTTAACAGGTTGAAATAGGGAAGATGAATAGTAGAGTTTTTTACTTTGGTTTTTTGGAACACCACAGATCTTCTCCACTTTCATAATTCCTATTAAGTTGGTTGGGCAATTATGAAATTCTCTCTGTCTAGAGCAGAGGTCCCCAACTCCCGGTCCATGGACCGGTACCGGGCCGCAGCATGCTAGCAACCGGTCTGCACAAACAAACAAAGCCCCATCCATGGGATGCAGGCAGCACATAAAACCATGCCCCCTCCGGTCCGCTGAAAAACCTCTCTATACGTAACTGGTCCCTGGTGCCCCAAACACTGGGGACCTCTGGTCTAGAGAATGCTGGTTGGGAAGGCTACCGTAAAGTTGCAGCAGATAGTATGAAGGCTCTCTACCAGATTTTTTCTGGGGCTGGCACCATTTGAAGAAAAAAAAAAATCTTTCAGCCAAGTGGACAAAATAATCTGACTTTGTAGAATGTATGGTCTCCCATTACATCATTCTAACTTGTATTCCCCCAAACACATTTATTTTGGCAGAATGGAAGCAAAACTCTCCAGTAATAATTCAAAAATAAAAATGTTGTCAACAGTAAGAAATCTGGGAGACACCACCCTGGAACTGCCCTGAAGTTGTTGAATAGCTCCACATAAGGATTTAACTAAAGACAAACATCTTCAGATGGAAAACAAAAACTGGTTTTAATCAAGATTCAAGCATATGCAGATCATGAAACCAAAATATGGATTGGGGGTGGGGGAAATCTTATATCCCAAAGTCTGAGGATTTCAGACGAAAAGTCAGCTTCCATCCTCCCAATCTATTTTTATCCTCCAAATATTCAAGTTGCTGTACAGCTTGTTTGCTGCCAATGACTCAAATTTACTGTCAGCATCTTGACAAGAGAGATTCGAATGAAACAACGTTCCTCATAAATGAGTGCCATGACTCACTGATTTCTCCCACTGATGATGCAGAGTCTCTCCGTCTGCCCTTCCAAAAATACACAAGGAGACAAGGGATTACAGCTTGAAGGAAGCAATCTGCAGAAACGCATGGGGAGGGGAAAAAACACACCCAAACCAAGAGAGATGCATTTTGCAGCCTTGCCAATATTCGGGTCAACAACTAGACTGATTGTACAGCTTTAAGAGGCTTAAAGCTGTACAAACCACCATCTGAAAGCTATTCAGTAAACAACTCTTGACACCAGGAAGGGTTTCGAGAGCAATGGTTAGATGGTTATTATTGTGGAATCCAGCTAGGGTAATGAAATGTCTGCAAGAAAACAATCAAGCTCAGAGAGCACCAAGGACTCCATAGTTCAACCCTGAACTACAAATATTTACTTCTAATAGTTACTATTCTTACACCAATATTCAGAACATATATAAAACTAGCAGTATGGATGAACTGGTTATTTGGATTCCATCTTTCAACCTGGAAAATAATTCATGATCAGTTTTCTCCAGTATAATCTGAATATCACCCATTTTGGGCAAATAAATGAAAAGATATCAGAATAATAGAATAATATCACTTTGGATAGTAAAAGATATAATTGAGATCGCATTTTATTTTTATTTATTTATATCCCAGCTTTATTGTTTTTATAAATAATTCGGGACATGCCTATGGCGGGACTAGAATTTGCAATCTCCAGGTGATTGGCCCAAAATCAACCAGCCAATTAAGGCAGGACTAGAACTAACAGTCGCTTGGCTTCTAGCCTGGTTCCTTCAGCACTAGACCAAAGTGGCTGTCACCTTTGCAGAAGAATTTACCATAGCTCAAAACTCCTTACATTTTTCTATTATTTACCTAGAGACTGTTTCTTTTTTTAAAAAATGTTCTTTTTCTTTCCTTTTCCCCCCTTCTAATAGGTGAATGAAAGATTCTGAAATTTAGAATATACAATTCATTTCAAAATTCTCAAAAAGGCCAGCAGTTTTAATTCCCCTTTCTATCCCATTAATGAAATACACCAAAAAAGGAGGAAACCAATTTTCACTATTCACTGATCATATTTAAAACTATTCCAAACTATGCACGCACACACACATACAATTATACACACACACACACACACACACACACACACCTGATTCTGATATCTTTAGCAATAAATATCTAATAATGAACATCTAATTTTCGGCCAGCTGGTTTTATCATTTAAATTAAGAGGCAATACTAAACAGAATTTTACTCCAGTGTTTCTTAACATTGCAACTTTATGATTTGTGGACTTCAACTCCCAAAATTCCACCACATAGGGAATTCACCATTCTGGGAATTGTAGTTCACACACCGTATAGTTAGTTATACCAGGGCTGAGAAACACTGTTTTAGTCATACATTTGCTTGGTTAGGAATTTAGAGTGTTATATATCTAACTGAAAGATAAGAGGAGGGCTTCCTATATCTCAGCCAATCTCCTGTTCAATCTCAGCTTCGCCAATTTTCCACTTTTTCTCCTTGTCTTAAATCCTCTATTAGTTCAGGACATCTAACAGATGAATCCTACTGCCACCAGTCCAGTTCAGCTTCACTGAGGATTATCCATCCATTCATTTTATCTAGGTCATCTGATGAAAGATTCTAATATTTGGACAACCAGATGACAGACTAAACTGCCATGATCTTGGCTAAAAGCCATAATGGCAAATGTATTTCATCAAATGTAAATATTCTCTGCCATGACCACTGTGTGGTCCAATTTCCTTAAGAAAGAAGCATTTGTACCACATGGCTTTCGTGGCTCTGGTTATTGTGATATATAAACACAACTTAGCTTAACAGGGAAGCTTTCCATTCTCAATGTTTATTTCATTTATTTGAAGCTTAAACAGACACTTTATGTAATGAAAGCAAATCACTTCCATTTTTGGAATTTTACACCCATTAGGATCACTCCTATCGTCATCCTCTTTCATTTCTTTATACGGCTGATGGGTTAGTTTTGAAGTGTAGGGGTTTAAAAAAAAAAGTCTATTTTTTCCCAGCTGCAGGAAAAAATTTCTTTCATCTCTTCACAGGATATTTACTCAATTCAAATCAGATCTGCCCAGCTATATCAGCAACAAAAACTGGAAATAATAATGATGATGATGATGATAGTAATAATAATAGTAATAGTAGTAGTAGTAATAAGAAGAAGAGGAAGAAGGGGAAGAAGAGGAAGGAGAAGGAGGAGGAGGAGGAGGAAGAAGAGGAATATTCAAAACAACATGCATATATTGTAGGTTCAGAGGTGTTCAGATGGGATTATGAGCAATTCAAATAGTAATATGTATTGATGTTCTTGAGAGATGTTTTTGACAATTCTGGATAGAACTGAGAATTAAGGAGGTACTGTAAAGTCAAAGATAGATAGTTGGAAGGGGGGGTTGTTTAGGTACTAATTCAATTCCCTACTTGGTACATATCAAAATGAAAGTGCTGGCTTCCCAGCCTCAGTTTAAACACAGACATAGACAGTTTGTCTAATCCTCCTTAAAGCATGGTGCTTTGTCCATGGAACTGGACAAAATGAATAAGATGGATCTAAACGAGGCATAACCCAGTGGGATTTTTATTTTCTTGATATGGAAATGTGATGCAGTCTAAACCTCCATGTGTAGCTCTTACTCAATTTGGAATCAACTAAGCTATTTTTTCACAAGTACTATTAGATGTATTTCTTTATTCACAATTACTGTATTTGTACGCCACTTTACCTTAGGTATCTTTCAAGAGTATAGCAAAATCATCAACAAAATCCAAATATCTAGCGTCTTCAATCTGTCTTCCAATCTCATTCGCCAAAAGCTCTGAAGAAGGGGGAAGTTCTTCGAATGCTTCCTAGGGACCATGGGGTCAGCAGTTCCACTGGAAGAATGATGCCACTGAAAAAACTGGTTTCTGGATTCCCACCTTTCTGATTCCGTATGGGTAGGTGGTGACCCATTGCATCTTTTCCTGGATAAATTGTGCTAGGAGAGCAAATTCTACCAATAGAAGTTGGCCCCAGATATAACAGGCACTGTAAGTGGGAACGACTTATAAATAAAACCACATTTTCAATTGGACCCCAAAAGCTTATTACCAGGATAGATTTTCCTTATATAGTTCCTTTTCTAAGTAAAGAAGTTTGCATTTGTCCCTATTTAATTTTGTTCTCTTGTTTTCAATCTACTTTCCTAACTTAGTTATGATTGGTTTAAATTTGATATATTTTCTTCCAGGGTATTAAGCTATCCCCCTCCATTTTGTGCAGATGGCAAAATTTCCCTCCACTTCTTAATTCTAATTCAGGTGATTAATAAAAATAAGGAGGACAGGTCTCAGGACTGAACCTTATAGCATTCCACTTGATAATTGGAGTTATTAAGAATCTACTAAGATAGCCATTACCGGAACTCTTTGAAAATATATACATCTATTCAGCCACATAATTGTCATGTCATCCATCTCCCATTTCTCTGTTCTGATAATCAAAATGTCAAATAATACCCTGTCAAGCACTTTGCTTAAATCAAGGTATATTATGTCTATGTAATAATATCCCACATATACAGAGAAAGTTACCTCAAAAGAATGGAAATAAAAAATAGACCTTATAATTATTTGCCGGCTCAACCATGCTCTAAAAACTAGCTTTCCCCTTAAGCTTTCCCAGGTCTGTGTTTGCATATATAGGCATGTTTCCATATATGCATGCAGATATATCCATGTCTGCACATATTTTCATATCATTGAGTTGTTGTTGACTCCTGGCAATGCCTGGACAAATCCCTACAGTTTTCCTGGCATGATTTTTCAGAAGGGGTTTGCTACTGCCTGCTTCCTAGGGCTAAGAGAGAGTGACCTGCTCAAACTCAGCAAGCTTTGTGCCTAAGGCAGGACTAGAACTTACTGACTCCCAGTTTTCTAGCCTGATGATTTTAGCTTACATCCCTCCCTCTCCCCCTCTCTCTTCTCAATATACACTCAGAGACATGCTACATTACTACAAAATTGTGCTTTCTGGTATAATTATTTAATTTTATTTTGTTCCTTAACTTCAATTATGTTACTGTTCTTATTATGAAGACAATTGTTTCAAAATGCTATTCAGACAATAACAGGAAGAGTTACAAGATTTACTATTAATTTACTAGCACTCCGGAAAAATGGCATCAAGACTGCTTATGTAGAATATTTTAATGTATGAAATTAGAATAACTGAAGTGTTATGCTGTAAAATGGTATTTCAACACTTTATTTCCTGGTAACTAATTAAAGGATCCAATACAGGCTGCCAATTTGATCAGAATTGTGCTGAAAGCTATTCTCCCTCTATCACCTTTACTTAAGCATCACATCACAATAGCTAAGTAATTTTTTTTCTCAACCTCTCAAGCCCTCCCTATTTTCTTGGAGGGGTGATTAATATGATTGCTCAACTATGGTGCTACTGTTGTTCCTCCATGGGAAGGTTAACACAAATTTAATGAACGCCAAACTGATCTTGTCTGGTCAGACACCAAGCAAGATAAGGAAGGAAGACTACCTAAGATCACCGGAGTCAACAAATAATTTATGAGGTGACAATGGCAAGCTAATCCGTCTACAGATAGTCCTTGACTTACGACCACAATTGAGCCCAAAATTTCTGTGCTAAGCAAGACAGCTATTAAGTGAGTCTTGGTCCATTTTATGACCTTTCTTGCCACAGCTGTTAAGTGAATCATTGCAGCTGTCAAATTAGTAAGTGAATCTGGATTCCCCGTTGATTCTGCTTGTCAAAAGGTTGCAAAAGGTGATCACATGATCCCGGGACACTGCAACCGTCATAAATATGAGCCAGTTGCCAAGTGTCCAAATTCTAATCATGTGACCATGGAGATGCTGCAACGGTTGTAACTGAAAAACAGGCGTAAGTCAATTTTTTCAGTGCTGTTGTAACTTCAAACGGTCAGTAAATGAATGGTTGTAAGTTTAGGACTATCTGCAGTTAAGAAAACTTTGGAAGAATCTATGAGGTACAGATGTTGAGGTCAGTTTGAAGTAGATTTTACTACTAGTGATCAACAGTAAAGGAAGAAGCAGTCAAGAAATATACCACAAAGTAGGACTTTGTAAAGTAGACCTGAAGGCCTTGGAAAAGATATTCAGATACCAAGATGTGTTTACAAATATCAGAATAGTGCAGGCAATTGTTTTCCTGCGACACTCTAGAATAGCAAAAGTTGGATTTCAAAAAAAGCAGGGTAAGAAGAATATTGACTTTTTAAAACTTTGCTATTGGAAAGGCCCCTGAGAATACCATGGGCTACCTACCATGGAAAACGAACAAATAAATCACCTAACAAATCAACCCCAGAGACCTCACTTGAGGCACAAATGACCAGCTTCAAATTATTCTACTTTGTCATGAAAAAAAAATCTATCCAGGTGGTTGCTAGGAGTCAGCACTGACTTGATGACATAAAATCAATCAATCTTAAGATATGTTGAGACATATCAACATCAAATGAAGAGATGCCTCTTCATAAAAAACTGAAGCCTAGAGATGTGAAGTTTGTTAAAGCTGGAGAAACACTAGGTTAGAGAAAATGGGATTTCAACTTTTTTTCCCTCCAATATAAAATGGATAATAAAATATTTCCTAACATATTTTTAAGTCATACATAACTTGGATTTAAAAAATGCTGGTAGGTTGCAACCTACTGCTTAATTAGCAACTATTTTGAAGGCTGTTGTTACATTTTTTTTTAACCTTTCTAAAACAAATGCTTCTGCAATGCTTCAGCAAATCTGCTACCCAAACCACACCAGGCTGTATTCAGAGTAGATATTCATGGCTCACTACAAGGCTGAAAGTTCACATCACCAACACTTCTCACCCATGAAGCAATCCAACAGAAAGGAAAACAAATTATCTTGCAATAAAATTACATAAAGAGAACACGTGTAGGGCAATTTGTCAGTGTTGTGTATTTTAATCCCAATGCTCTCATTTTCATTATGGTTTCTCAGACTGGAATAGGGACCTTGGCACCTATTTATGTGCTCACATCTGTGGTTTAGCATGCTTGACTGCCACTTAGGTCAAATATTCAAGCGAGAGCCCCATTAGACTCCAAGATACTTGCTCAAGTGTAGCTCTTCTCCATGGTACCAATGCATAAACCTGACTTGATGCTTTCAAATCAAACTGGTAGTAGAACTTCCCTGCATATTCATAACATAAACAATACATTTATATTCATTAAGATCGTAATATAAAATAGATAGGGAAATGGGAAAGGGAAAGAAAGGGGAAGGAGGAATGTAGGATAAAGGGAAAAGGGGGGAAAACATTGACTTCTAACCTTTTTCAGCACAGGAAAATACATACTAAAATTACAACCTCAACTTTTTACTTTTCCATACATACCTAGTAAATCCTAGACATTTCTATAATAACAAACCAATCTGATCAGCAAATCTCAAACTCAGGCTGAGTTTGAGATTTGCTGATCAGATTGGTTTGTTATTATAGAAATGTCTAGGATTTCATTATATTATAGAAATGTCTAGGATTTCATTTTTTTTTTCTGTTTTGAGCGCAATGTCTAGAGGTGGTTTCCAGATAGAAACAAACTAGACATATTCTTTACTCTGATTATAAAAGTTAATTTTGACATGTCTGTAACTCCATAGGTTTTTCCATTTTTATACATTTATGAGCCATGGTGGCGCGGTGATTAGAATGCAGTATTGCTAACTCTGCTGACTGCCAACTGTCAGCAGTTTAACCGGCTCAAGATTGTCTCAGCCTTCCATCTTTCCGAAGTCGGTAAAATGAGGGACAATTTGGGGCAATATGCTGATTCTGTATACTGCTTAGAGAGAGCTGTAAAGCACTGTGAAGCGGTATATAAGTCTAAGTGCTATTGCTATGAGAAAAAAATGTTTCTTTTTGTTTTCTTTTTTGTCCCCAAACCCCAAGAAAGAAGCTTAGTATATTTCGCTAGGAAGCTAGAGCATAAGTCACTTTGCTTGTAATAACAGGCAATTACATGGTACAAGACATTGTCAGCTTTTGTCAAGAGAGACAGCAAGATCCTACATATTAAATGGTGCTAACTGTAGCAAACACAGTCATCTAAGAGAATAATTTAGTATTTGGAGTCCTTGGATATTTACAAGATGTGAGTCCAGAGAATTGAAATATTCTGAACTGCACTGCAGTTCGTAATACCTCAATTTTGAAAACAAGGAAGATTTGATAATAGGTTTTCATTTAGGCTACTGATTATATTTTGTTCTGTACGTGAATATTTTAAGCTTCTGGAGAACAATGCAAAGGCCCAAACACATAGTCAGTGATACGGCAAATATGGAATACTGTTTTCTGCCAAACCAAACATCATTTGCTCTAGAGTTATAAAACATAATGTCTCTCTTTGAGGTTTTTCTCTGAAAACTAGCTTTTCTGTCTTAGCTCCCTATTCTCCCATTGATTTCCAATTGATTTTTTTTTTTAATTTGCTCCTCCAGCCATGAAAGGTTTTTCATCATGAATGTTCATGGACCAACAAAGGTGACATGAAATTGTCTGAAATTTTTAGAAGACAAAAGCAGTCACAACAAGGACCAAAGCAACCTAACACCTGCTCGGCATTTTCCAATTTTCTGTGTCTCTGTTTCCACCAATTCACAGTTTTGGAACAGGGTGAAGAATTAGACATCCCACTTTCCGAAAACACATTTTCACACAGTACAATCAGTCCTGCCAGCTTGTGCTGCTCAATGCACAAGGCAGACAAGCAGAGTTGCTGGACCTTCTCGATTTCCTTTCCTGTTCCTTCTGAAGACCAAGTTCTTCCTTCTTCCCATGGCTCTGCATCAAAGGTTCATAACCCTAAGCATTCTCCCTCCTCTCTAGGGGGTCTAGAACAGGGTTCCTCAACCTTTTGGGCACCAGGGACCGGTTCCGTGGAGAGAGGTTTTTCCATGGACTGGAAGGGGTGTGGTTTCGTGTACTGCATGCATCCTGCAGATGGGGCTTTGCTTGTTTGCGCGGACCAGTTTCCAACATGCCACGGGTCGGGACCGGTCCACAGACCGGGGGTTGGGGACCCCTAGTCTAGAATGTAACTACAGATAGTCCTTGACTTATGACCATAATTGGAACCACAATTTCCATTGCTGAGTAAGGTGGTTGTTAAGTAAGTTGTGTCTGATTTTACTACTTTTTTGCCACAGTTGTTAAGCAAATCACTGCAGTTGTTAAGCAAATCACATGGTCATTAAGCAAATCTGGCTTCTCCCCCATTGACTTTGCTTGTTGGAAACTGGTTGGGAAGGTTGCAAATGGTGAATACATAATCAGGGATTGGGTTGCAAGCATACTGGTTGCCAAGCGCCTGAATTTTTAAACATGTGAGTGTGAGGATGCTGTGATGATTGTTAAGTGTGAAGACCTGTCATAAGTAACTTTTTTTCAGTGCTGTTCGTTGTAAGTCAAGGACTACCTGTATGTCGATTTGTTAGCCATAAAGCAGGGGGAGCAAACCTTTGAGAGCTGCCTCTGAATGATTTCATGTCACTGTGGGGGTACTATGACAGTTCATAAGGAAGAGGACCACTCTAAGCCACTTTTTTCAGTACCATTATGAATGGTTGCTTAAATGAATGCTTGTAAATTGAGGATTACCTGTAATCATTTGCTTTCTGCTTCCAGCAGAATTTCTTAGCTGCTATCATGGCAGCTGAGGAAATGTTAACATGGATTTTAATCTTTTAATCAGATCTAGCCTTCGCCATTGGCGTTCTAGCCATCTTTTAAAGAATATCATCAGCAAGGAATTGGAGAAGTCTAATCTGGGATTACAGCCTAGCATTTAAAGCCAAAGGAGCTTAAACAAAAATTATCAGAAACTCATGGTGTAGGTCAGTTTTCTCCAATCCAGGTGCCTTTAGATCTGAAGATCTGTTCAACCTCAACTAGCACTCTTCCTCCAGTGCATTATTAGTGAAACCACAGCATTATTACATTCTAAGGTATCCCGGCCCACACAGAGTGTTTCTCATTGTTCTGAAGAACAATGTGTCTCCCAATCCCTCCCACAGGAAGTGGGGAACAATCAAAGCAATGAATGACAATTCAGTATTGTTTTGCTCATTCTAGTTATTTGTATCCCATATAGCTGTATCTGAGACCCTTGAAATGCCTGGAAGCTTTGTTTTCAATCGCTCAGATTTCCAAATGAAGACCAACTTCGGCTCCCATTAAAGCAGCTAAAGTATCACAATTTCTGGTGATATGCTACTACACAATAGAGTCTGGAAAGACTGTCCTTGCCTGAATCTGGAGAGACATCAGTATGGAATAAAACTGTCAACGCTGTGACAAACCGAATTGAAGCCATTTTCATTTTGTCTCCGTTGCCACATTTTTAGTTAGAAGGAGGAGGGAGGGGGGAATTTCTGTTAGCCAAAACAATTCACATGTATGGGAACCAAGGTCATTGCTGAACATTTTGGCGGGCTGAAGCAGCTGGGAGGAGTGCCCCTCGTTTTCTAACAATTGGTGAACGTGATTTATGACAGCAATTTGGGGGTGGGAAATGTAACTTGCAACTTTGTAACCTAGGGGAGGGGGATTTAGTCTTGGGTTCACCTTTATATGTGCCGATATCTTGTTTCCAAAATAAAATGTTCTTTAAGGAAGAAATCCTTGCTTTGAAGTTCTTTTAAATGCTTTTATCTATCGGAACCATGACAAAAACTTCATGTGAAGTGGTTAGAATGCAGTATTGCAGGCTAATTCTCCCACCTGCCAACTGCCAGCAGTCCAGCTTTTTTATTACTATTTACCTGCTCTGCACAATTTCATATTAGCCAATAATGATTTTTGCCCCATCTAATATTTAGCTTTCTTATTAAAAAGCATGTTGCATAATAAATTAATTAATAAATGAAAGTTTATTAATTCATGCAATGTGATTATAGGAAAGTTAAATACCATGAAATCAGGAATGATAGTAGTATTGATAAATTATCCAGTTTTTGTTGGAAAGTTTTCAAAACAGGTCCATTTAAAAATTTATAGTGTATAGATGTTGTTTGCATGCTTAATTGACCTTTTTCTTACTGTTAATTGTCACTAGGTCAATACATTTATATGTAAAATGTTTTATTTTCTCTTTTTTTAGCATATTTTTAAAAGCTCCTTTTGTAAATACTGTATAATACACACACACACACACACACACACACACACACACACATAATATTTTAAAATAATCAGGAAACCCCTGACACTACTGTGCAGCCCTGATTGAAGTAAGAAATAAAACTATTGTTTTTAATTCCATTTTACTGAAAATCCTATATTCCAATTGCAACATTGTGACTTGCTATTCTGGAATACACTACTATTTTTGTCAAAGTAAAAAATAATCCACTTTGCCTTCCCTTTCACAAATTGTAAGCATTGTTGAAATATCTACCACAGACCAGTACCCATTTGCTGCAATTTCAGTTCTCCACACATTTTGATTTCCCAGTTCTCCAATCTTTAATTATTCACATCTTTCTTTCCAGTTTTTGCAGTTAACACATGGTGCATTGTCTTGAATCTATGGTATGGCTTTAATATGAAACAAACAATTTTCTCTTGTCTTACAGAAGCTGCCTACAAATCATTTTGTTCTCTGTGCAACTGAATGTTCTCAGCAATCACACAAATTCAAACCATTACAATAGAAGGTTTGATGTACTATCAATTTTGTTTTAATATTTGCCACAGACTCATATATAATTGGTCATCTCTGCAACCAAACTTCCTGTTTGAGATCACATGTCTGTATCACTTCATTAACTAAATTTAATCCACATGATTATTAGTTATGTTTAAAAAAAAGCCTTAGGAAACAAAGTTGAGAACAGAAGTATCCATCCAACTAGTAGTTATAAAAATCTTTTAGAATTAATGTGGCATCTCCTTTAAAACATATTCATTCTGGGGAAATCGGAATATAAACAAGTCCTACATAAATCAGGTAATTAGTTAAACTAAAAAAAAAATAACAAGTCAACTTGAACAGACTAGAATCACACATATGCTATGATGAGAACTTTTCTTGTAGTACTAAGTATTATATACTTAGAGAGAGAGAGAGAGAGAGAGAGAGAGAGAGATGTATATGTATATGTACAGTATATGTATATGTACAGGTAATTCTTGACTTACAACCATTCAAAGTTACAATGGCACTGAAAAAAGTGACAGGATCGTTTTTCACACTTACAATTGTTTCAGCATCTCCATGATCATCTGATCAAAATTTGGAAGCTTGGCTACTGATTCATATTTGTGATGGTTGCAGTGATCTGGGGTCATGTGGTAGTTTTTGCAACCTTCTGACAAGCAGTCAATGGGGATTCACTTAACAACCGTGTTACTAGCTTAATAACTGCAGTGATTCACTTTACAACTGTGGCAAGAAAGGTGGTGAAATGGGGCAAAACTATCCTGCTTAGCAACTGAAATTTTGGGCTCAGTCAAGGAAAATTAGTGGGAGTTAAGAACAGAAAGGCATTGAAGGTGGGCTAGACTTAGATCTCCTATTGGTGCAAAGGGACTCATGACCGATGACACATTTGACCCCTCCCTCGAGCTCAGCCTGGTTATCTGCTATACAGCTATAGCATCTCTATGAAATAAATTTAATACATCAGCACTGGATTTGTTTGTGTTCTTCATTTTGGCACTTCTTCTCATAATTGTTATAAATCAAGAGTGGGTCATTATTTTTCACCATAAATATTTTACGTGCAAATAGTTGTATAAGAAGGTCTTCTATGAACTAAACAAGCTAAAAGCTGAAGTTATAAATAACATTGCAAGTTCTTTTAAAAGGAATGTGTATCCTATTGGAAATCATCCACCAAGAATACAATGAAGCAAAGTAATATTTCATGCTATGCAGAGAACAGGAAAATGATGAGCATCAATATATTATACTCCTGGGATCTAACTACCCTCCACTGATAGGAAGCTAATGGGCTGAGTATAGGCCTTTTAGCTGAAAAGCTCAAGACAGCGATCCGATCAATCTAAGATGAAAGAATATGTGACAAGAATTTTGGTGTAGGGCCAGCTGAAAGGTTTACCGCCTACTTGTATGGCTTGATTCAAAATAAGAGATCAATAAAAACAATCAAAATTGCTTAAGAATTATAAAACAAATTAATTTTGAAAAAAAGAAAGCAATTTTGAGACTTTTCACTGAAACTAAGGATAGTTTTGGTATTAGCACACCTTCATAAATCCAGAATCTAGAATAGCAAATATCATATTGCAAAAATTCATGTGTCACCTTTTGGATTTATAGCCAACTACAGAATTTACAACCAACTTTTAAATATATCTTTGGAAATTGCAACATGTATGGATTGCCAATCAGAAGTTATATATTTTTTAAGTTGTACATTTACTTCATACATTGATTTACTGTTAAAGACTGACTTATTGCACTTAACTTGGCATTGTTGAAATCTCTTCTCATGGGTTAAAGCAACATATAAATTCATTCAAATGATCTGAGAAACAGAATATAGGTTAAAAAGAAAGCTAGTTTTAGAATATGTAGACAGTTAGTTTTAGCCCAACGTTTAGATGCATGAGCAAAATTTCAAGGATTTACAGAACATTTGGACAAATAGTTTATTTTCCTCTTTCCCCATTTCTTAAATAGGAATGGGGAAAGGTAAAACTTAATTTTGATTGGCACACTTTATCAGCATTAGCAACAGAAGCCATAAATTATTACTGGTTATTTTGAAAAGACACAAATAAAATGTCTAGTACTAGGGGGCATTTGACATAAACCAACAGGTTGTTTTAAAATACTTTTATAGGATGAAACTGTAAAAATGGAGAAAGGGGAATCCAATGTCTTTATTTACTATAGATGCTCAGTAGTAAAATCTTACTAAGTTGATGTGGAAGACAGAAAATCTATGGGTATTTGCAAAGAGAGTGGGAAGTATAATACACTAAAATAACAACTAAAGGTCATCAATTTTTATCTGGGCATGACTGTGGTGTCAGCCATGAAAGGACTTGTTGACACTTCCTTCACTATTTTCAGATTATTTGCTGGATTTGACATTATCCCTTTCTTCTTTAGCTTAGAATTAAAAGTATTCAGATAAAGCATTACTTGCTCATATTTTCCCACAGCCACCCACAGAAAATAATAGCAATATAGCCCAATGTTTGCTTTGGAAATGTGTCTATCTTCAAAGATAAATACCATACTTTTCATATTTGTACGAATTCTGGCTCCTCTCAAGTGAAGCTATGCTGCCTCACTGTGGTTGTGAGCGTGTTCCTTGGAGGAATAGGCAAAGCTCATGGAGGGAGTGTACACCAAGAATATATATTCCCTGTAGAGTCATCCAAATCATGACATTTACCCCACTGTCCAGCTAAATTAAATATAATTTACTTTAGGTAAAGTATACAGGTGTCCTCAGCTTACAACCACAATTGAGCCCAAAGCTTCTGTTGCTAAACAAGGCAGTTGTTAAGGCATGTCATGCCCCATTTTACAATCTTTTTTGACATAATTGTTAAGTGAATCACAGCTGTTAAGTGAATCATGTAGTTGTTAAGCAAATCTGGCTTCCCCCATTGACTTTTGAGTGTCAGAAGCC
Source organism: Azemiops feae (assembly GCA_023970755.1). NCBI lineage: Eukaryota > Metazoa > Chordata > Lepidosauria > Squamata > Viperidae > Azemiops > Azemiops feae. Next base: position 505,917 of record JALGBA010000406.1, read on the forward strand.
CCCCAGGAAAGTTGTAAATGACAATCCCAGGACCCTGGGATGCTGCAACCATAGTAAACACATGCTGGTTGCCAAGCACCTGAAATTTGATCACATGACTGTGGGGATGCTGCAATGGTTATAACAGTGAGAGCGAGTCAAAAGTCACTTTTTTCAATGCCATTCAACAGTCATTTAATGAATATTTGTAAATTGTGGACTACCTATATATAATTGCATCTCTATACAATAAACAATAAGCAACCTGGAATTAAGGAGAAACTTCCTAATAGTGAGAATAATTAACCAGTGGAACAGCTTGCCTTCAAAAGTTGTGGGCTCTTCATCACTGGAGGTTTTTAAGAAGAGACTGAAATGGTATAGGATTTCCTGCCTGAGCAGGGGGTTGGACTAGAAGACCTCCAAGGTCCCTTCCAACTTTGTTATTCTATTCTATTCCTATTCCTATTCCTATTCCTATTCCTATTCCTATTCTACTCTACCCTATCCTACCCTACCCATTGCAATATGGAAATATGCTGTGGACAGATAATCAGCTTAATGACAATACCAAAAACATCATTTCATATGGGGTGGGAGAAGGCAATAATAAACCACTCTTGTATATTACAAAAAAAAAAGGAAAGAAAGAAATCACATGAAATGGCAAAATAAAGTGACTGATGATGTGGATAAAAGCCCCCTGAGGTCATATAGCATTCCTCATGCTTCTGAGAATCTTGTGGAATATTAATGGTCTTTATGAAGTGGTTAGATTAATAACTCCTTTAAGGCCTATAGTTGTTAATATTGCTATTCAGGAAAAGAAAATCTAGAGCTGCAAAGACAGAATTATAGTGGGAATTTGGAACAGAAGGAACATGGATATGGGAAATCTCAAACACAGTGAAAGATGAAACAAATTGACTACATGTTGATTTTTTTTAGGGCATCAGTGAATTAAAATGGACTGCGATTGGACAGTTAGAAAATCTCATTGTTTACTACACAAGATATAGCACTGCTTCCATAAAACAAACAAGAACAGCATTACAGGTAGTCCTCAACTTACAACAGTTCATTTAGTGATCATTCCAAGTTACAACTGCACTGAATAAAGTGACTTATAATTTTTCACTCTTATGACCTCTGCAGCATCCCCAGGGTCATGTGGTTTACATTCATATACTTGACAACCAGCTCATATTTATGACGGTTGCAGTGTCCTGGGGGGTCATGTGATCCCCTTTTGCGACCTTCTGACAAGCAAAATCAATGGGGAAGCCAGATTCACTTAACAACCGTGTTACTAAATCAACAACTGCAGTGATTCACTCAACAAATGTGGCAAGAAAAGTCGTAAAATAGGGCAAAACTCACTTAACAAAATTTAACAACAAATTCTGGGCTCAATTGTGGTCATAAGTCGAAGAGTACCTGTACTTGCAAAGTCAGTAAGAATATATAAAACACTTGGATACAATGCAGTCAATAACTGAATAATATTAATTATTAATTAATTAATTAATTAATTATTAATGTTTGCTATGTCTATGCTTTTTGCTCCATTCACTGGTATAGAATAAGAGAGGACTGGCAGGTTTTATGGAAATGTTAAATCTGAAATAGACAGAATATATAACCAAGATGTACTGCTTACGGCTGGGGACGGAAATGCCAAAGTTGAAAAGAATAAGGAAGAAAACCATAGACTTAATAAAATGTGACTACTATACAATATCCTTAATTTCACATGCTAGCAAAACAATGCTTTGAATCCTCCAACTTAGCGTAGAGCCCTGCATGGAATGGAAAATGCCAGATGTTCAAGCTGACTTTAGAAAATATCAAAGAACAAAAGAGGTTATTAATGATGCATCCTGGATGCAGTAATTGACAAAACCAAGGAATATCAAAAATAAATCAATATGTGCTTTAACGATTATAAAGGCCCTTGATTGAAAGCACTAACAATGAAGTCAAAGAGCACAGGGGAAAAAAGGGACTAAAATTAAACATAAGACCAAATCAGTAACAACAGGTCCAGCAGCCAACCTTAAAGCTGATAATGAATATACAGAAGTCCAGTTACCATGACTCAAGTTCCTTTGACATATAAAATAATAATAATGTTTAAATACGTTCTTTGCACTAAATGTTCTGTGACATTTTGAAGACTAACAAATCTACGTAAATTAAGTCATATTTGGAAGCCCATAATCGTTAGAAAGAAAATAATGGGGGGAAATAGCCGATGCACTTTTAAAAAGTTTGTAATGACAGGCATTTCAGTTCATCTCTAATGGTAGAGATGTGGAAAAATCTTATCACAGGGTTGAGAATAGAGGTAGTTCTTGACATATGACCACAAATGAGCCCAAAATTTCTATTGCTAAGCAAGAGAGTTCTTAATTGACTTTTCCCCATTTTATGACCTTTCTTGCCACGTCTGTTACATCAATCCCTGCAGGGATTAAGTTAGTGACATGGTTGTGAAGTGAATCTGGCTTCCTGATTGATTTTGCTTGTCAGAAGATTGCAAAAGTTGATCACACGATCCTGGGACACTACAACTATCATGAATATGAGCCAGTTGCCAGGCGTCCAATTTTAATCAAGTGTCTATGATCAACAGTCGTAAGTTTGAAAAACAGTTATAAATCACTTTTTCCAGTGCCGATGTAATTTTGAGCAGTCCCTAAACAAATGGTTGTAAAGACTAGGACTACCTGTATTGAAGTGTTTGATAGTTTCTGCCCTTTAAGATTGACTATCAACATATTTCAGCTGAATCCTGATAAGATTGAGTGACTTTGGGACTTGTGGCCTTCTAGATCTGGGAATTTACAAACTTTGGTGCTAAATAGGGTTGCACTGCCCCAAACAGACCCTGTGTGCAATCTGGAGAAAGCTCTGGACTCATGATTCCTGTTGAAAAAGTAGGTGGCAGTTGTGGCTAGGAGGACCTTAGCTATACTTCATGTTGTATGCCAATTGCATCTTTCCTTGATCAAGAAGTTCTACTCTTAAGAACTCATGTCCTGATCATCTCCTGAATGGACTACTGTTACGCACTCTATATAAGGCTGTCTTATTCCTTATGATACTTTATGGAAATGAAAGTTGGATTTTGAAGAAGAATATTTATGCTTTTGAACTTTGGTGTTGGCGAAGACTCCTGAAAATATCATGGATTGTCAAGAAAACAAACTGATCACAGAATGAATCAGTTCTCACTCAAGGCACAAATGATCTGGCTCAAATTATTGTATTTTGAACACATTAAGCAAAGACTTAGTTCTCTTGAGGGTGTCTATAATACTGGCCATGGTGGAAAAGAAAGAGAGAAGGGAATCAACAGAAGCGTGGGTCAATTTGATTACAGCAGTAATGAATTAGTTCCTGGAAATCTGAAGAGTCAATTGTGGACAAGATGGAGAAGATCTATATATGTTTTCACTAGGAACTGACACTGACTTGATAGCATAATAATTATTCACTGGTTCTAGCTAGCAATGCCTATTTTAGTTAGACAAACACTGCAGTAACCTTATTGAATTTGAATGGGACTGCGTTATATCAGGGGATGATGAGAGTCTGCCAGGAAAATCACACACATCACCTTCAGTTCTATTATGGAAAAAAAAAACATAGAACTGATAATGAATATACAGAAGTTCAGTTGCTATGATTCAACTTCCAGACAATTCATCTGCATAGGTTCCTCTGACATATAAAATAATAATAATAATAATTTCTAAAGGAGTACTCTGCACTAAAAGTTCTGTGACATTTTGAAGACTAACAGATCAACATAAATTAAGTCATATTTGGAAGCCCATGATGTTTAGAAAGAAAACAGTGGAAAAAATAGCTGATGGACGGGACCTTAAAATACAGTGGTATCTTGGTACCTAACTACTTTAAAACTCTTTGAATTTGGTTCTCAACACATTGTGATGCAAACATTTTGTCCCAGCATTCATCATTTGTTAGAACAAGCTAGAACTTGTTGGTCTTGGCTGCCTTGTGACTCACTACATTATTCCTCATGGGAAAAAATTATTTAGTACTCATCATTTTTGGTACTAATTGTGCCTCACGGAACCAATTAACAATACCATTGTATGAAATAGCTTCCCCCATTCTTTGTAATAGAATTCTTTGTAATAAAATAGCATATCACCAGCATGTAAGCATTTGCATATGGCATCCATAGGTATTTTATCAGATGTATAGAAAATAATATGACCGTTTGTTCAACTATCACACATGATTATGGAGTTTTCCTTTAAATCCTCTACTAATCCTGATCCAAAGAGTTTGATTCTCATTTATCTCTTTCTTCAGAATGAAAGTTACTCAAAATAAATTTCTTGTTAATATTGCAGAAGAATCGTCACTCTTGGATGACATGTCAACATTCGGTGTTCTCATGACCTCCATACTTTTCATCAAGTTTAGTGATTAACAGTTACATTTCTGAAAAGCCAAGAATGTTTCAAAACATCCAGTATCCTTGCCAGCATAAATGCCATCAGCTGAGACTAACCACAATGCATGTGTTTGTGTATGTGAGGGGACTATAGTAAATGCTGTAGGAGTTTGCTGTGGAGAATCACATGCTACTGCATTGCATTTTGTCACCTTGTCTGATTAGATGTGTCAGCAGGAATAAGGGTGTTAGCAGGTATTCAGATAGTAAACAGCAGTCCAGTCTTGTTTTATCTTGTATAAAAATGGAGCTCGTGCAACCTTGTCACATGGTAAAACTTAGTTATAAAAAAAAGAACTTTAGCATTGAGGATTGGGAAGACAAACTTTCCAGCCTTCTCCATCCTGATTATTTTCCAAGTGTCTTGACTTGAATTCCCATAATCCCCAGCCATTCAGGAAAAGCATCCATGGCTTTCTCTTAGATACTTAAGTTGCAATGAATTGCCAACATAAAAGACAGAATTGTTTCTTCCTGCAAATGCATGAAATATGATCACGGTTTTGGATCATCAGCTATTATAATTATATTGTCTTCCTTGATCATTCTGCTTTGTTACTTTGTCCCAAGCATATTAAATATGAACATGGTATATTCTATTTTTATTATTCAAAGCAGCGGGTTCTGCATGACATAGTTACAAAAGCACTTTATTGCACCAAGTCAAACTATTTTGTCCCTCCAGTCAAGACTAATTATTCTGGCTGGCAATAGCTCAGCATTCTCATAACGTCTTATGATTTGCTCCCACTGTTCCTTGTAAGAGGGAATACTAGGGATTGAATATGGAACCTTCAACTTGCAAAGAATGAACTCCAGCATGAACTTACTACAAAACAAACTTACTAGCCTGTAGTAAGGTCTTCCATCAGGATTCAAGAGACAGATGATCCCAGACAGACGGAATAAAACTAAAAGGACTGAGAAAGAACACAGATTTGGAAACAATAGATAAGAAAAAGAATAGAGCAAAGCTTCTGAAACACATAATAGAAAACTAGCAACACTTGAACCATCATGCTTTTATTTCATCAGTCTGGTATCCTTAAGACAGATAATTTCAAGATCCTGCTGTTCTACTGAATTTATTTTTTCCAACCAGGCATTTTCCAGATGTAATTCTCAGCAGTGGCTATTCTGGGAGGAAACATTTGAGGACACCTTTATGGGGAAGACTCATAATGTATCAAATAAGATACATAAGATACATAAATAACATGAATATGATACAAGATATTTTGGACAAAAATCAACCAGCTATTTCTAAAATCAATGATTTTCAGTGGGACTGTTGTACATACTGGTACAACACTTAAGTCACTTAGCTACCACTTGAAGTTATGACAGACCCTCCCCCCCCAAATAATGGTATTTATGAACCGATTTCGAGGTTACAGCCACTGCAGCATCTCTTTCGTTCTTACAACTAAAATTGCCTTCGTTTGGCTTCCCACCTCACTGGGTCCTACACTCTCTTCCCTACACACTGTCACTAATTATGTACTTATTTTTGGAAGATCTCCGGACCTCCAGAGCTCGTGTGAGGCAAGGAGGTAGGCCGTGATGCCCCTTGACATCCTTGGCGGCACGGCTCCATCCCAGAAACAGGTGCCATTTTCAGAGTGGGCACAATTCATTGTGGCTGTTCCCAAAATGGCATCTGCTTCTGGGACAGACCCACATGGCTGAGGGACAGAGCAGCCTGCTCTGCTTCCATCATATTAGGAAGGCCTCCCAGGACTGCCCCCGGCCAAGGCACCCTGTGCTCCACTTAACAACCACAGGGAGAGTAGGGATGGGGATCAGTAAGCTATACAATCATGAGGTTGCCTCATTTAACAACCATCATCTCTTGTGATTATAATGGGCAGGCTCCATTACAGTCGATGGTTGAAGACTAGCTGTAATAATAATACACTTGTCCACCACCACAGATTGTGCCTTGCACCACAATTTTTTTAAAAGTTTTCATCCAGGATGGGAAGGAGGAAAATATCCTACATGCCATGAATGCAACTTAAAACTACATTTATTGCATGGCAAACAAAACCCTAACACAACAACTGCAACCTTAAATCATTTCTAAGAGAGTTTAGAAGGTGTGTCTCTTCTCATCCACTATCTACAGGCTTACCTTCTTTTGATGTACAGCTGTTTAAAAATCCCCTCTTCTTTTTCTGCAATTTATTAATCTCAGTTAAGCCTTGCTTTGCAACTTCATGAACTGACTCTCCTCTATGTCCTCTGTGTGATGACAATATCAGACAACATTATTAGCACACAGATGGTACCATTGCAAAGGTACACAATCTATTTCAAGCCAAAGATCACACATGGTCTGATGTGACATACCAAAGATGCTCTCCTAAAAAGGGCTAGGGCCAGGACTAAGATAGAAAAGCTAAATGTAGTTGAATTCAATTTACAAAACAGAATACCATCTTAACACAATGATTTCTCTGATATTTAAAAAAAATGCCTTTTAACATTATGATACAACTAATTTTGCAGAGGCTTTGCAGGATATATCAAATGCTTCAAGAGTCTCTTTCTAATCCTAGGATATTAATTGTCCATGTCACACTATTATTTAGACTGAATACTGTTCACTTAGAAATAGGCCAAGGAGTGGTTTTCAGTCCCTTGACCAGCACCCAAGTCTAGCCAACTTCACAGTTGAAGCACATACTTCACAGAGATCTTCCACATCATAAAACTTTTAAAAAATAATTCAGCTACAAAGGATTAAATATCCTGCAAATATTCAGTGGGAAACTGCATATTAAAATCCTCAGGATCAGGTCAGCTAAGTTTTTTAAATTGCTATTTCAATATTATATTTTCTGTTAGTACTAAGCAGTATTTGAATAAGGCTGTTTAAGCATTTAGAATAACTGCTTAAAATTCCTAGGCTGAATTATGTCAATCTTATGTTGCTTCACAATAATTAAACCAACCAACCAAAGTTAAGTGAAAGTTACCATTCTTATCAGCCTTATTTAAGAGGAAGTTGCACTGAAAAAACCCCAGCCTTGCTTATAGAAATAAGTATGCATAAAACCATATGGCACACCTATAAAATTCAAGGCTGACCCTTACAAATTTTGCATCCCTATACCTCCAAATCCAATATCTATCATATCCATCATGGACTTCAACCCATTCACTTTCCAGGCTGGAAGTAGGATATAATGACCCAGCAAATAAATCTATGGACCACTGGCATGTATGGAAACAAACACTTACCTATTCTACACAGTTGTAGACTTATGATTGTAATGGAGCCTGCCAGAATGCTTCGGAATGCTGCAAAGCTTGCATTAACAAAGTGAAGCGAAGCAAGGTGCTCCACATGGCACATGCCTGGAAGCAGCTACCATTTCCCTAGTGGCCACAATTCAATGTGCTCACTTGAAAAATGGTGGCCACTTCTGGGATTGTGCCATGTGACCCCAGCAACTGAGTATTCTGTCCTCCTCCTCTCCCATAATCTCCTGGACTTTGGAGATCTACAAAAGGTAAATGAGGATGTGGGGCCCAGTGGGGTGGAAAGCAGGCTTAAGGTCTGTGGGGATCTGGTGTGGGAGATTGGGGCAGGAGACTGCTGCAGCGCCCCTGCAGTTGGTGGTAAGCAGCCATAACTTCAGAACCGAGTCATAAGCAGTTTTTGGGGTGTCTTCTGTAACTTCAAACAGTCATTAGATAACTGATTGTAAGTCTAAGATTACCTGTACTTTCCATGATCTTTAATCATCTCTTAGAAAAATCGGTATCAAGTTCAATATTAGTATCAATCATTTTTAAATTAAAGATGGTGGTCAGAAACTAGAATTCCAGTGACTATTTTGTGTGTTAGATCAGGATTGTGCACACAAATTATTCTTCAAATAAAGAAAATACTGATCAGTTTTATATTTAACAAATATGACTTACTATGCCATCTGATCTCAAGTCTTAAAAGTAGACAAATACGACTCAAATAAATAAACGTGTCAAAAACATACTTATTCACTGGTTTATTGAGGAAAGGCTACATATTTTTGTGTGACCAAAATATGTACCACAGTACATACATCTGGCTCATTTTGCTGGAATATATATATACATTGCAGAAATATGACTTGCATAGTTTCCACTTCCTTGGGCAAATGTTGATGATGTACTTTTCACCAATAGACTGCATAAATAAGGGTTTATTTAATATTACATTGTGGTGAGCACTGCACTGCAGATTTAAATATCTAAACTTGTCAAACTAGCATTACCATGGAGACAAAAACTAATGCGCTGTGACCACATTTTCTACTTAGCACCATCTGGATCAATATTCCACTGGTGCCAGTCTTTCCACATTTTGTTAATGTACTGACCCATTTTTTTTATAAACACATACTACATACACAATCACAACTATATCTGATTTTATCCACTGCAGAGGCTTCATGCTTACTGTAGGGAGTCTTCAGCTAGTATTTATGTAAAATATCAAACAGATCAAGGTTTCCTCAGTTATTTTATCAAGAGTATTTTATGCAACTTACTTATCCTTTCTTGATTTGTTTGCTTCAAGAAAGCTTATGCAGCCACTGTACTTAAGCCGGCACAAATTAAGATGACTTCTATTTTGCAGTCAAGAAAGATCAACTTTCCCCTCCCATCTAATACTTGTTAGATCATTAATCAATAAATCTTTGGGAGCCAGTTGGGTCTAGTGGTTAAGGCACCAGACTAAAACATGAAAGTTGGCTGGGAGACTTTGGGCCAATCACTCTCTCTCAGCCCAACTCGCTACATAGCTTTGCTGTTGTAGAAAAAAGGTGTATTAGATATGTTCACATCTTGAGTTATTTCTGTAAAAATAATAAAAGGAATAAAAAATATCTTAAAAGAGAAAAAAGATCTTGTAAGAGATATCCCATAATACAATCTGTGTGGAGATTAGTGATGGCTTTTCCTATGGTTGGTGATGTGTAAATTTGTGCCAAAGAAAACCATCAATCACTATTCTTACACATCACATGGAAGAGCTATACACCAGGGGTCCCCAACCCCCGGTCCGTGGACCAGTACCGGGCCACGGCATGCCAGCAACTGGTCCGCACAAACAAGCAAAGCCCCATCTGCAAGATGTAGGCAGCACACAAAACCACGCACCCTCCAGTCCGCGGAAAAACCTCTCTCCACAGAACCGGTCCCTGGTGCCCAAAAGGTTGGGGACCTCTGCTATACACAATAGCACAACATGGCCTGTACTGGATGAGTGACTAGAGTAAGCTATGGGAATAATATGAATTACATTGACATAGTTGCCTCCTGGCTGAGGGATAATAGGAAAAACATGACAAAGCCACAGGTTGCAATGTAAACCCTCAGGTAGCAGTTAATGGATATTCCACAGACAAATCCACCATATTATTAGATGGAAATCATGGAAAAACCCATATATATGTTCTTGAGTTAATAAGAGAAAAGAAATATAATCAGTTAATCAACTTGCTCAAAACGACTGGGTCATGCACAATCTTTTTTTTTAATCTAAAATAATCTTAATACAGAAGAGATCAACAAGCAAATGGTCAAGGCAGATCCCTGCCCCTTTGCAGCAAAGTCCTTATAGCTCTGTGGAGAGGCTGGCACCCCGCCTGAAAAATACAAGTTTAGCCTTTGATGATATCCAAAGCCTATCACAAACTGAACTCAAGTGACAGATCAGAGCTAAATGGCTTCTCTGTCTCCAGTCATTTTTTAAATTGGGCATTAGATGGAACGTATTTTATTTGCCTGAGCTTCCCTGCCAGCCAAAAAGCACTTTACACTATTTATCCTCCCACCAGGAATTAAGACCATCTGAATAAGTAGCACTCTTTCATTTTAACCCCACTCTCTTGATTGCAGAAGACGCAGAAAGCATCTCCCAGGTAATTTTTCAGGTCCTCTAGATAGCCAAAGCCAGAGAGGTTTTGGAGGGTTTATTACTTCCTTGTGTTTTCAGTCGTAACACTCCAGTACACTTTTCATTCGAAGACATGTCAGAAAAATGTAATAGTCTTGTTAGATTTTCCCCCCAGGATTCTTCCCGAGAGCCGAATAATATATTTTAGAGCAAAAATGAATGGACATTGGTTGATAAATGTTCCTGTGTGAAAATGAAATAAATTGGAAGACAAGAAAAACTATTACACTGCCTAAGATAATGTACAATAAAATTTGTGTAACTCATGTACACAATAAAATCATCCCAAATCAGTAGCAGCAAATTACTTAACTGAAGATTATGCACATTCAGGTATTCTCCTCCACCTCCAAATTAATGAGAAATGTTTAGAATCTTGAAGGTGAAGACAAAATGCCAGTTTGTAATGTTACTGGAGAAAAAAATCACTTTACCTAATTTTAAGTAACATAAGTAAGGCCTAATTTCAAACACTCTTTGAAAATAATCAGTTGAAACCTTCCACAGAGTCCTGCGTCTCTTCCCCAAGGAAAGAAAGAATATTGGGGTGGGATCAGAATAACAGAATAACAGAGTTGGAATGGACCTTGGTGATCTTCTAGTCCAACACCATGTTCAAGCAGGAGACCCTACATCATTTCAGATGAATGGCTGTCTGTTCTCTTCTTAAAACCTCCAGTGATGGAGCACCCACCATTTCTGAAGGCAAGCTGTTCCACTGGTTAATTGTCCTCACTGTTAGGAAGTTTCTCCTTAATTCCAGGTTGCTTCTCTCTTTGGTCAGTTTCCCACCATTGTTTCTAGTCCTGCCCTCTGGTGCTTTGGAGAATAGTTTGATGCCCTCTTCTTTGTGGCAGCCCCTCAAATACTCTTCCTTCAGAGATTGTTCCCAAATGCTTGGTGGCCATCCATGAGGTCAGAGAGAGAGGAACCACTTCTTTATTCATGGGTATTCTTGTCCATTATTCTCCAGTTAGCTGCTTTTCTATGTCTAAAACGCTCTTCGTTTACTTTCTGTTTATCTTGTTTTGTTTTCATATCTGTTCTGGCAGCAGGCATCAAAGTGAGATCACTGCTCTTCTGAAGAAAGCAGAGCCAAAGATTTAAGATCCTTTCCTACGATATGCTTTGGGAAGTTAAACAACCTGGTAATACTTGATGGGAGTCTCCTAATTAGTATTTGGATGCACATGTTCAACAGATAAAACTGGGAAACCATAAAAATTAACTTCTATCTTGCTGCTGTACAGAAGCAAAACACATCCGTATTGCTGCCCAAAAAAAGAATCCTCGAGGTTTATCTTTACTCTACTTTAAGGAAACTTTACCTGGATTTATCAGAAATACATTCCCTGAATTCAATGATTGAAAAGCAGTATCCACGGGCTACCTACAATCCCTTGAATTGGGCATTTAAATTTCTAAGCACATATTACTCTTTCAAAAATGTTAATGATGCCAAATTAACTCACTTTAAAATTAGTATCACTCTGCACTCTATGACACATAGTATATATTAAAAAGGTACAGTATTACATTTCAGTATTTATTAAAATATTCTACCAGTCATTAGCTCCTGCAATGACTAAACTTTAACTTTTGGTCCAAAATTTACAAAACCAATCCAAAAAGACAACTGATCTTCATAATTTTAATTAGAGACTTGGTTCTGATGTGCTCATTGCTGTCTTTGCACTAGAAACGATTACAACTATTGTGGGAATGCTTTGGGGGCATTCAAAACACTTCAGGAATACTGGAAACCCTCGTGATTTTGATGCATTTCACCCACCCAGGTTTTTTTCACCAGTGGCCATGCTAGCTGGCTTTGCTAACTCAGCAACTTGCAAAATGCTACTACTTCCCCACTCTTAGGAGGATTATCTTACTTATGTTTACAGCAATCCTGTGACATTTTAGTTGGTATTATTTTTTCCATATTGCTGCTTGGCCAAATGCAGTTAGATAATTTTCAGTGGAGGAAGTGAAATAGGATATCAACACAAGCTTAGGATCCATACAACCTTAGGACTCACATATTTGGCTGGTGGGTTCTCAATTCTATGTATAAAATTGGAAGTTTTTGATCCCTCTGTAAAATCTGAGCTCACATCTAGTCCAATAAAGGTTGAGCACTGGGAAAGTGTGTTACTTCACAGTCATATATATAAAACATTAAATTAAGAAATATTAATGACATAATAAAACAAATGGTCACTAGAAAGTAAGTCACTTCTTTAAAAATGAACAAAATAATTATATATCATTCTTTTGATAAATCCTAAAGATTGCTACAAACATAAAAGGGAAGGTCCATCCAACTATACTGGAAAATGGCACTGGGCAATAATTACACTTTGCAAAAAAAAAATTACACTTTGACTCATCCTGTTTTTTTGATGTGCCAGAAGTGAAAAACAGTAATTAATTGCTACTCAATAATGAAATGTCATCACTCAAAATCTGTTCATCATTATAAATTAATACCTAACCCTCAAATGGCCTCTTCCTCCAGCATCCTGATTGCCTTGGCTATGGAATATGAGAATGGCACCCACAGATTTAGGAAGCAAATGTTTGTATGGAGGATTACTTAGCCACATAAATATCAGCCAACACTGTCTGATATTTATATGTTGGTTAGTTCCCTGATAACTTTTGATATGTAAATAGTCAAAAGTCCCATTGAAACAGAAAAGATTTTAGAGTGTCCATCTTCCACTGGCTTGTACACAAGGCAAAAATACAGGCCAACTCTACACTGATCCCAGCATGAGTTCAAATAAAATAACAGTATTTCTCATTTTTCAGAGGTCACATCATCACTCCAGTTCATTTGTGGATCTGTCTATAGAATAGGTTAATCAGATGTTTTGTGGAATATCAGTGCTTTTTTTGTCATAGAACGCACGGAATGGTGTTCCGGCATCTTTTTTTGAACGGAAGAACCGGTTCCTTCTAAGCTGCCAGCGCGAATACAGGTAATCCCCTAACGCTCTCATGTTTCCCCTTCCCTACCTGCCACGCGGGACTCACCTGGAAAAGGTCTGTCTCCTCTCTGCCGCAGTTCTTGCTGCCGCTCCGATCAGAGGCCAGGGGACGCGTCCACAGCCCCCCGCGACCCAATCTGGGCTCCGGAGGCTGGATCTATGGCCGTGGAACGATTTTGCGCCCCCCCAGCGGCCCGATCGGGGCTCCGAAGGCCTTTTCCAAGCCTCTGGAGCCCAGATCCATGGCCGTGGAGCAATTTTGCAGCCCCCCAGCAGCCCGATCGGGGCTCCGGAAGCCTGGAAAAGGCCCAGGTGCAAAGATTAAGAACCTCTTAAAATCCATACCATTACTAAACAATTTTCCTGATCGCAATAAAAATCTCTTCAACAGGAGTGCAGATTTTTTAATACTAAACCTGAGAATGCTAAAAGGATGTTTTCTTTCTTGGACCTATTAGCCATCCAATTTAAATTCCAGAAGTACAACTATGTGAAGACTACATCAGGAATGACTCAACATTTATGTTATCAACATATCTAAACAAAAGAAAACAGCTCTATTTTGAAAATAGTCCTCGAGTCTGTTGACTGTTTTTAACAAAAGCAAACATTTAACATCAATAGATGAAATTATCCTTCTCCACATGTCACCATCCCAATTAGAAATACTGAGATACGGGAATGCCCTAACTTGTTAATGATGTGCCTTTCAGATAGTGTGCAAATAAAAGTGTAATTGTTAGATTGGGCTACGGGTTTAACAAGGTGATCTATGTGTGTGTGTGTGCGTGTGTGTGCGCGCGTGCACGCATGCATGGGTAAAACTGGAGAAAGAGGGGATATTTTTTTCAACAGTTTAGTCAACTTGAAAATGTTGATTATGTCTTCAAATAACCATGTCATAATGTTCTAGAGCAGAGGTCCCCAGCCTTTTGGGCACCAGGGACCAGTTACACGGAGAGAGATTTTTCCGCAGACCGGAGGGTGTGTGGTTTTGTGTTCTGCCTGCATCCTGTCGCTGGGGCTTTCCTTGTTTGTGCGGACTGGTTGCTGGCATGCCGTGGCCCGGTACCGGTCCATGGACCGGGGGTTGGGGACCCCTGCTCTAGACCAGGGGTGTCAAACTGGCAGCCCGCAGGCTGGATGTGTTATGCGCAGGCCACACCCACCCTGGCTCCGAAAAGGCAAAAAAGTCATGATACGTCACATGATGCGATCGAGTTTGACATCCGTGTTCTAGAGCTTTGTGCTGTTGCAGAAACACAAAATGGCTCTTTATAGACTTCAGACACAAAAACGAGTCTGCTATTGTTTTGGGGTCCATTAAACTGGACAGGGTATAGAAAGCAGAGCTATCAAATGAGCCCCCATCCTATGGAATTTTCTTCCCAGGAAAACTTGCTAGAACATTTTGATAGTTACCTTTCTTCTGTAAAATCAACTCAGGGGGAATTTCAGCCAACAGCCCATGGCCCACTCAGTAGAATGAGGATCTCCATAGAGCAGAATTAGCTTTCTATATTTCAAAATAAGTGAAACAATACACATGACCCTCTAAAGTAGAGGTCCGCAACCCCCGGTTCGCAGCCTGGTACCAGGCCGTGGCTTATTGGGAATCAGGTCATGCAAGCGGCAGGTGAGCGCACAATCGCACAAAGCTCCATTTGTGCAAGTGGTGGGCGCCCGTGTGAAACCATCCCCCTCTCCTCCACCCCCCTGTTGCCAATGCCGCTGCTGAATTAGAAAGGTTGGGAAATGCTGCTCTAAAGAGTCTCTCATTGTTACATTAAATTGCATTTTGATGCCTCTTGCTGTCAAATTAACATATTTTATATGCTAGATATTCCATAACGAACTTCAGAAGGTGATAGCATCTACTGAATACTGACGGATAAAGAAAGCTAAGTAGAGTTGGCCCAAGTCTATCCTTGAATGAGGGAGATCATCAAGAGCTGTAAGTTGGGAAGTCCAAAAAGCATTCCCAAAGTAGACAACATCAAATAACGTCCATATCATGAGAAGAAAACTGCATAGATATGTTTATGTAAGTCATCACAAGTTACGTAGAGGTGATTTTACTAACTGTTGCTTGTTCTTTCACTTACGTTTACCTCTGTGTTGGGTTTTAGGATGGTTGACCTTGGGCAATGGGCTGCAAAAATAATTATAATGGTGGTATTTTAAATGGTTGTATTTCAATAGACAGTGGCTTAGATGGGTGGCACACACATTAAATAAATAAATAAATAATGCTTTGGGCTCAGAGAGAGGAAAAACCAGTCATGAGAAACTATATTGCAACCATAATATCAGAAAATGGTGATATGAATCCTAAAAAACAAGTGGCTATAAACATGTCAGTTTAAAAGTAGTAAGTACAGGTAATCCTCAACTTACAACCACAATTGAGCCCAAAATTTCTGTTGCTAGGTGAGACAGCTGTTAAGTGAATTTTGCCCCATTTTACAACCTTTCTTGCCATAGTTGTTATGTGAATCACTATAGTTGTTAAATTAGTGAGCATGGTTGTTAATTGAACTGGGCTCCCCATTGACTTTGCTTATCAGAAGGTCACAAAAGGTGATCATGTGACCCCGGGAACACTGCAACCATCATAAATATGAGTCAGTTGCCATGCGCCAGAATTTTGATCACGTGACCTTGGGGGATGCTGCAAAGGTCATAAGTATGAAAAACAGTCACAAATCACTTTTTTCAATTGCCATTGCAACTTCCAACAGTCACTAAATGAACTATTGTTAAGTCGAGGATTACCTGTATAAATATAAGGTAATATTGGGTTTATTATAATATCAAATAATCTGAGTATTTCCCTTTTAAAAAAAACCTTAATTTATATGGGCAGGAGTTAATTTATACTGTATACCAGGGAACTCAGTGATTGTTCCTCATTCCTCAAGCAAACTAATTATTCCTGACAAAATTCCTGGTGAATTTGTTTGGTGGAGCTATATTTAAAACTGCATTTTTTGCAGACTAAAGAAATTATTCCAATCTGCAAACAATAATACAGTGGAGATATTAACTATTAAGCTCAAGATAGAAACCTCTTTTATATTACAAAATAATTCAGTGCATTTGGCAATTATCTGCCTATGCTACACTCAGCTTTAATTGTACAATTCAAGCAACCTTATTAACAGCATAGAATTTATATTCAACACTGATATTCTAACTTTTAAAGATTCAACCTACCTATCTTAGTGTTAACAATTTCTAGTTTAGATTATATAGATACCACAATAGCCAGCTAATATTTTTTATTTTGCATAGGTAGTTCTCAACCTACAATCATTCATTTAGTGACAGTTCAAAATTACAATGGCACTTTGAAAAGTGGCTTACGACCATTTTTCACATGTAGAACCATTTCAGCGCCTCGATGGTCACATGATCAAAATTGGCAGCTGAGGTAAATGGCTCATATTTATGACAATTGCAGTATCCTGGGGTCATGTGATCCCCTTCTGACAGACAGTCAATGGGGAAGCCAGATTCACTTTACAACTCTGTTACTAAGTTAACTACTGCAATGATTCACTTAGCAGCTGTGGCAAGAACGGCTGTAAAATGGGGCAAAACTCACTTCACAATTGCTTGCTTATCAATAGAATTTGATACTGAGAACTACCTGTAATGAAGTATTTGCATGTTTATAAAGAAATAAAACAATTACTGGAAGGAAAACCACCAAATAACAAATCGTGTTTTAAAATGAAATATGAAGCAGCAACAAAAATAACTTCTCCAGTCTGCAAACCCAAGCCGACTGATCATATGGGATTTTTTTTCATGGAAAACAATCCAGATTTTGCAGCTTTAACCCTTGGGCAGAAAAGGTTTGAGAGAATTATATCCATAGCTGTTCCATCCACAAAATGCAAAGACACTATGTTTGATGTGGGATCCGCTCCCCGACATTCTAGAATCTTCCCCCCCCCCCAAGTTCTTTCATGCAGAGATTCTTTTTCAGAAGTTTGTTTTGTTATGCTTCAATTATCACTTTGATACATGCCTGGGGAAGTTTGCCATCTGTGGAAGAATAGGAAGCCCCCCCCCCTCTACCCACCCCCGCTGCCGGCAGGCAATAACTGCTTCTTGGATAAATTGCTTATTTCTATCCATTTCACATTTTTGCTTTCACCTGAGTTTTTTTCTATTCTTAAAGGGCTGCCAGAAACACATACAGTTCCTTCCAGCTACTGAAAATAACAATCTTCCTCACAGCATCCTTGTTGTGTGGGAGAATGGCTAACAATCCCCTTTTTATATCAAGGAATGGTTCCAAAGGGAGAGCTAACATTCATAGGTTAAACAAGCACAGAACACAATAATTCAGCATTGATGGCCAAATCAGAAATACTAAGTGGGCAAGGTTAATGGAAACTGGATACACACAAAGAGGCATTGGCATGAGATGGATGTGATTTGAATATTGTTTTACATTGTTATATGTACTTCAAGAGTATGGGTGTAATTTTAGGGAGCACTAGAAGTTTCTGGCATGTCTATAACACTATGATTAAATCAGTTAATTTATTTTCTGCTTTAGCTTTTTGCCACAAACAAACTTTTTGCCACAATCATATGTCTCTGGTTAGGAATGCTGGAAGGTTTATTTGATGAAATAAAGAAATGTTTAGAATTAAAAAAAGCTCTATGCCCAAAGCAATTGTACCTAAAATTCTGAATTCTCCCTAAAAATGTAAAAGAAAAATAGAAAACATAATAACAAATCCATGTAGTTTTCATAGTCCGTGCATATCTGTAGTCTTGCAAACATTCATTTAATGATCATTCAAAGTTAAATGACTTATGATCATTTCCTACATTCTAATTCTAACCAAAATCAAACCAGCCACATTATGGCTTCGTGTGATGTGTGAACTCCTTCACTTTACCTTATCTCCCTGGCAACAGTTCCAGAATCTCACAGGTTTATGTCTAGCCTTGTGATGCTTCACTATTCTTAAAAAAAGAAAAGGAAAAACTGAAAGGATTTATTCTCCTATTGAGGTCTTAGGGCAGGGGTAGGCAACCTTGGCTCTTTTATGACTCGTGGACTTCAACTCCTAGAATTCCTGAGCCAGCATGGTTGCCTACCGCTGTCTTAGGGGGTCCTTAGAAAATTATTTTTAATACATAGAGGAAACAACAATATAAACAGCTGTTTATTTAAAAATATCAAAGTGAGGATGATTCACTCTTTCCCCCAAAGGAAGCAACATGTGTTTGATGCCCCAGACTTACTAGACAGTTGCAAAAATTCAAGAATTCCATGGACTATATCTAAATCTCCCATTTGCTTCACTCCACTCTGAATAAATGCAAGTTACAATTATCAATTTTATAAAAGCCTTCAGAT
Organism: Azemiops feae; assembly: GCA_023970755.1. Classification (NCBI taxonomy): domain Eukaryota; kingdom Metazoa; phylum Chordata; class Lepidosauria; order Squamata; family Viperidae; genus Azemiops; species Azemiops feae. The sequence goes on from JALGBA010000406.1 coordinate 524,720, forward strand.
GATTCTCCCTTATGCAACCATATTCCACGACATTATCAAGGTATGTTTAACACACAATATGGTTTGCTGGAACTGCCTGTGTAAGAAAACTGTTTACAGAACAGAGTCCAACAGATTAATGGGTTTAAAAACTAAGCTTTTGCATAGTTTTCTTCTTCTTAAAAGTTCACCTAACACACAGTGGTAAGACTACTGATAATTGGAATAATATTGTGTATTCCAATATTGTGTAACATTGTGTATTGTGCAGGGAAAAAATTATTGGATGTACCCAAGGCTAATTATTGCATGCTGTACATTTGCAATTCTATAAGTTGCCAATAAGGAACCACTTTAAAGCAGAACAATATTTATTATTTATTTTTAAGAGGTTCTAACACATATTTAAAAATATATCATTGGTCTATTCCAGTGATGGCGAACCTTTTAGAGACCGAGTGCCCAAACTGCAACCCAAAACCCACTTATTTATTGCCGGGTGCCGGGTGCGTGTGGCCCACTGGGTGGGTGTGGCTGTGGTGGTCATGGCAGACTGGGTGGGTGTGGCCAAGGTGGGCGTGGTCACCTCGATGTTGCTCGTGGGGAGGGATGCCTGTGGGAGCCAGGCAGGGTTGGGGGAGATCCAGGGGGTCACTGGCAGGTGGGGTGATGGGCAGGAGGCTCATCCTGCGGGGTGAGGCGAGACAGGGCGGGGGTGCCATTGTTGCAGGGCAAGGTGAGGCAGGGGCCGGGGCGGCCGCTGCCTGACACCATTGGCCTCCACACACAGAGGCCAGCGAGCGCATGGGGGCCAACAGTGTCTGTCAGCAGCCACAGCCTGCCGGCCCCTCGACTGGCGCACTCTGAGGCTCCGCAGCCCACCGCCAGCAGTTCAGAGAAGCCACCTCTGAGCTGGACAGTCGGTCGACAGCTGAGGAGGCGATGCAGTAGGTCGTGCTCGGAAAAGGAGAGCATGCGAAGCCAGGAGGGATGGGACGGGGGGGAGGGAAACCAGCCGTGCTGGGATGTATCCGGCCACGTGGGACCTCGACGAGTTAGCAGGTGACTGGTTGAAGAGGGACGGTTGCCATCTCCGGGGCATGGTGCGTGTGCCCACAGAGAGGGCTCTGAGTGCCACCTCTGGCACGCGTGCCATAGGTTCACCACCACTGGTTTATTCAGTCTGGTGGCTCTCTGGTGAATATTTAATATATTCTCTCTTATGCAGTTATTATAGCTTTTCTGTGGGATACATCAGAGTTATAAAAACAATTCATAGCATTTCTCATATATTTTTAGAAGAAACTCCTTCATGGGTAAAAACTGAAGAATCTCTCAGTAGATGTAACGAATGATGAAATTTTACATTACTTCAAAGTCCCAAAGAGACTAACAACCCATTATTAACTTCCAGCAAATTAATTTTAAAATTCTGTCTAAAAACTCATAACTTGCTTCTTTTCAAATGCCTAGAGATTACATATCTTAAAAACACATAACTAGAAAACCCTTTAAATCTGTTTGTTTAATTACAATTGGGACCCTCTTGCTCAGACATTACCACTAACATTTTATCCAGAATAAAAAGCTATATTAATACACAAGAGTCGCCATGAGAATTTTTACTAACCAAGTTGCCTTCCATTGTAGCATTTAAAGTTGTCCAGAAGTCCTTCAACTTATCAAAATTCAGCAACAATGCAACAAAAATTGGAAAATGTAGTTAGCTGCCATTTTAAGAACTACTTTATTATTCTAAGCCAGCTTTAGCAATTTTGGGATGTGTGTAGACTTCAAATCCCAGAATTCCCCAACTGGCATGGTCATTAATGAGAATTCTGTGAGCTGGACTCCACCAAAATTGGAGCTTGCCCAGATTGGGAAACATTGTTTTGGAATGAAACGGGAATATCTCAGATATCACAGACATGCCCTCACTACTACTCTTGGACTGGAATAAAAACACAAACCCCATTCACAACAAACATTTTTTTAAAAATCACACCTGCCCTAAACCTCAGATTCAGGATAGTTTTCATCTAGCTGACATTCCATCTATGTTTTGCTCAATCAAAGAAGCTAGACTATTGGATTTGGCCATACATTAAAGCAGTATCTCTGTTTTTAGTTCAATCTTTGCCTAGCCTCATATAAAATTTGATATTTCTGGGACCTGCTGTAAAAGGAAAAGATGATATTGCATTATAATTCTTTTTCTGGCATCTTCATCATGACTGCCTCTCTCTAGCTTTGCAAAGGGGCCTGAATCTAAATCTTCAGCATTTCCTGTTGGGTTTCTTGGCAGCTTTCAGTGTGATTCCTTGGTGATGGCTGATCAAGCTCGCTGGCAGCACCAGCAATCACATCCTGCCTTCCAAAAGACACTTAATGTTCTGCTGATTGCTGAACCCATCTGTTCTGATGTCTACCTATTGTACATACTTCTTATTATGGACAATAATTCAATTAACTCCCCCATTTATGCAGGAATATGAAATTTTTGAGCCACAGTGCAGGGCTCATGCAAACATCCATTCTTCTTCCCCATCATCAGTAAAGGAAAATAAGAATATTCAGAGAACCACAACTATCAACCAGATATAAAATCTCAATCTCCATCAGTTTTTACTTTTTAACATTCATTTCTTAATTATTGTAGAGGGCATGTTAATTGTTAATCATGTGTGTTAATCATGTGTGCTATCTGCTTGGGTGGAGAACATGACTATAAAGTTTCATCACTACCTAACCCTAAACTTTGTGACATTTGGGTGAGGTCAAATTTTCTGCTGCTGGTGTGCTCTATTTTAGGAAAAACAATTACATTCTTGCAGCACTTCCTGACTGGTGTATCCTCTAACCCTTCCATGACCATACTGAATGGTCTTTGGGGACTTGAGCATCTGTTTTCAATTGTGAATTTTCCAGAGAGGGATCTCTCTCTTTTTATAGCTCCTTAAATACTGATCATTGCTCCACTGGCAAGCCTACAAATTAAAAATTAATAGCAAAACACATAAACCTACGGAAAAACACATTCTAAACACAGCAAATGCATTAACAGTTGTGTGTACAAAGAGGAATTATTGAACAGAAAGAGCTGGGGTCTACAATTCAAATGAAACATTATTCCAGTTAAAACAGTTGCCTGCTATATAAAATGCTATATCCAGTGTAAAGATTTCAAGAGGCAACCATTCGAATTTTAAAAATAAAAGAAGCATGCTGTTAATAGATAATGTCTCAATGCTATATATTTGAGAAAAATGTTTCCTCAAACACAATATATTTCTTTCTATCCTTTCTGCATTTTGCTCATCTCAACAGAAGGAGAAGGAAAATCTTTATAAAATCCACTGAAATTATTGTGTGGGGGGTGGTGAGGTCAATGAGGGGTCCTGGCATGCTTTTGACCCCTAGCGACATTTCACATTTGAAAGGCTATCTCCAACACAAAGGTAAACATTGCTGTTTAATTCACAAGCATTGCAATTTTAATAAAGATGACATGAGATATAATAGGTGTAATATCAGAGGATAGAGGCAGCAACAATATTTGGTAAACGTAATATTCATGATAGATAGATAGATAGATAGATAGATAGATAGATAGATAGATAGATAGATAGATAGATAGATAGATAGATAGATAGATAGATAGATAGATGATAGATAGATAGATAGATAGATAGATAGATAGATAGATAGATAGATAGATAGATAGATAGATAGATAGATAGATAGATAGATAGATAGATAGATAGATAGATAGATAGATAGCCTTTATCATCATTTTTTACTTTGGGCACAATGGCACACATTAAAAATGAAATTTAGTTGCTTACTCTTCAAGTGTACACATACATAACACATTTAAACATACTATATACAACATATGTATATACCTACACCCTTACATATAAATAGATATGGATATTAATCACTGTCCATCTTGAATATATAGCGCAAAGAGGAAGCTTGAGAGTTCATAAGGTTAATACTGTATGGAACAAAACTGTGACTGAATCTGGATGTTCTGCTTCGGATACCACGAAGCCTCCTCCCAAAAGGTAACGAAGAAAACAGGTTGTGAAGAGGATGTGTGTTTATTATACTGTATGTGTTTACCTAACTATTCATTTCAAAAAGACTGGATAAGATCAGCAGTACAAAAAAAAAGTACATTCTTTGCATGGAGGTTTGCAATCATAAAGACCTAGAGTAAAATTGGAGAAATGAATACCACGAGCGAACTTTCCCTCAACTCAGCTCAGTAACTTTAAGATGTGTGGACACATCTGACTGGGGAATTCTGGGGATTGAAGTTCACTCATCTTCTAAGGTTGGGAAACACTGCCTCAATTTGATAATCTCAAGAGGCAGGACATGTTGGAAATAAAATTACAGAATTCTATGGGTTGTAATTCCAGTACATTTGGACAGTACCATGCTAGGAAATACTATTCATTAACAGTGAAATTAAATGCAACAATTATTGAAATACTCCTCATTATTCTTCAGTTCCTGCATCTTTGAGACAGTTTTGACTCCTGGCAAAAACTGGGCAAGACCACCCAGTTTTCTTGGCAACATTTTTCTTCCTAGGGCTGAGAAATTCCACAGCTGGCTTCTGTGCCTAAGGCAGAATTAAAATTGATAAATCCCTCAGCACCTTTCAACACTACACCAAACATGCTCTCAATGAAACAATATAAATGGTATAATTAGCAACTGCTCACAATCTGCAGTAATGAGCCTTTGCTAAATTGGGAGGAGGGGGGCACTAAAAACCAACCAATAAGTTTAACACAGCCATCCCACCCAAAAAGATAGCAGTCAATGTATGGCATATTCTTTCAGCAGAGATGATTTGAGCATTCATTTTAATACAACATCTCTGTGTTTTACAGATTATGGTTCTTTTTCTCTTGGGGTTAAGCATTTGTTATATTCAGCTCTAAAAATACTTAGAATGAAAAATTTTCAATTTAGTTATTCAAAGGTCTTGTGAACTCCTTAGGCAGCAATGTGGCAATGGCTGGATAGCAGCAGAGATGGTAATTTTAGATTGGGTAAGATGACTGTGGCTTAAGAAGCATCCCCAGCTTGCAAATAATCATCCATGAAATACAAGGCCAGAAAATCAATACGACTGCATCAACCTTGTTTTAGTAACCTTGTTTCCTAATATTAAAAAAAGAAAGCGAGTTGAAAATGTGAAGCTATTGCTTGATGATGCCTGCAAGCAACCTTTACCAACCTTGCATTATCCGTATTTGTTAGAAATTCTGGGATTTGTTTGCTTCTTCCATAAATTCTGTCTCCTTTCTACAAAGAGGTGCACATTTGTGAAGCATATTGAAAGAAAGCTACTATATAAATTTACCCCAACCTAGATTCTTTTCAAAAATTTCAGATTACAACATCCATTACATTTGTGTACTATGCTAGTGGATATTCCTGAGAATGGTAATTCAAATCATCTTGAAGGACACTGGTTGGGAAGCAAAATTAAACCACAAATTGCATGAACTAGTTGTATGTTGTCTAGAGTCACTTGACGGTGAAATGGACAGTCCTTAACATAATTGGAATCATAACTTACAAAATCATAATGCCAAGCATTTGAATTCTGATCACATAACAGGGACACTGTGATGGTCATAAGTCACTTTTTTCAGAACCATTGTAATTCTGAATGGTCATTAAACAAATAGTCACACTGTAAGTCAAAGATGCTGTAAACATGAAGATTAAATAAAAATAAAAACTATTTTTTTCATTTGCAGAATGCTTGCCCTAGATCAGGGGTAGGCAACCTTGGCTCTTTTATGACTTGTGGACTTCAACTCCCAGAATTCCTGGCTGGCTCAAGTCCTCAAGTCATAAAAGAGCCAAGGTTGCCTACCCCTGCCCTAGATATTCAATATGCTTGCTTCACAAGAAATCCATAATCCTCCTAAGTCATTGGAAGATAAGAAATACACTAGCTGTGCCATAGTTAATGGCGAGCCTAGTTATCTGAAGACCTAATTTGTGAACTAAGAAAGATTATTGTATATCACAATAATCCAATTTGGATAGCTAATTTAAGCACAGTGTTTGGGATGGAGGAGATGAAAGGTATAGATTCTTTAGTAGCATTTTTGGAAGAATAGCTTTTTGTGATTGGTGGTATACACTTTGTCCCATCTTGTTATCTTCAGTTAGGAAGTTACTCTTATCCACCAGCTGAAATATACACAACTACAAATTAAACTCATTACATCTTATCATATCCTCATGGCAAGGGAATAGTCATGTCAGCCTTTCTAGTGTATAAAAACTATAATCATGCATCTTTTAAACTTACTCATTGTTTTTCATGCACTCAGTTTTTCTCCTCCTCTGGATTATTGTTGAGTTCACAAGAAAAGTGAGTGATATTATATATAAATCAAATTATTAAAAGCTCTGAAGTGTAACCACACTTAGTTGAATTTATATGAGCAAGTCAACCTCTGCTCTAACTTGCTTATACTATGAATATAATAAACTGCAGGTAGTCCTCAACTTACAACAGTTCATTTAGTGACTGTTCAAATTTATAAGAGAACTGAAAAGAATGACTTACAACTGTTTTTCACACTTATGACCATTATAGCATCCCTTTGGTCATGTGATCAAAATTCAGATGCTTGGCAACTGACTCATATTTATGACGGTTACAATGTCCGGGAGTCAGGTGATCACCTTTTGTAATCTTCTGACGAGCAATGTCAATTTCAATGGTGAAGCCAAATTCACTTGTGTTACTAACTTAACAACTGGCAAAAAAGATTATAAAATGGGGCAAAACGCACTTAACAAATGTCTCATTTAGCAACAGAAATTTTGGCTCAATTGTGGTTATAAGTTGAGGACTTCCTGTACAAGACAACCCGTGACCCACTGAATTGTTGTTTTGGTGAAATTTTTTTATTAGATTCCTCAATGCCTTCAATAATGACAGAGCTTCTAACATATTGGAAAAAGTATTAAAAATTCAAGAGATGTATCTGCCTGGAAGGTAACTCTTGTTGAATTGTATACCATAGCCAAATCTCAGCAGTTGACATAGGGAATGTTTTATGATACTTTGTATTATGCCATAAAATGCTATCATTTTTATATCATAAAATTTGCCAAATATAAATTCCATGGGAATCATGGATCCCAAATTTTGGATGCATTCTGTAAATTCGCCCGTTTGAGGCATCCTTGGTCAAAAAAGCTTTGTCCTATGATGCACTGTTTCATCCAGGTAAAGATTACAGACACAAGAGTTTTAGTAGTGTTGTACCACTTTGGTCAATGGAAGGAAATTTACAGTGCATTTGGTTGAAATATTGATTTGCATTTGTTCTGAAGCTATCAGATTTTGCTCCTAACAGGATTCCTATGGCTTTTAGTAGTTGCAAGGACACTGAACATTTGTTCATCTTAGCATATTGCCACTCTAAACAAAGTTTTACTTGCAAGTCTTCTGTACACTATGGAAATGAGGAAACAGACCTGTACTACCTACTCTTATCAACAATGGCTTCTAATTTACCACTGCCCATCTCTACCCATTCCAGCCAGTTGGTAAGGACTGAATAAATAAACACACTCATTACCCTCTTGGCTAAGCATACCTATTAATCAAATCCAACTTTTTGATAAGTCATGTTTTAATCATGGTTACTAAACAAGCTAGTGTTTCTCAAACTATCTGCCATTGGGGATTCAAAAAATGCTGGGACCCCCAATTAATCAAACATCCTTCTGTATAATTTTCATGAGAATATTAATTTGTTAATAATTTTTGAAACCATTTAAAATAGATGAAGAAAAGGAAAAAGAAGCACACACAAAAATTAGAAAATGCAAATAGCGCATAGAAAAACTACCGTACAAAGTTCAACTATTTTAAATCACTGAACATTCATTTGGTATCACTTGGCAACAACTATATTTTTCTACTGGAAATTGATTCAGATTTGTGTATATATAAAAAGCGGTTGTGGTGGTGGCCTCTTTTAACCTACACTGGAAAAACTGAATGCTTTTAAATGCTATTCTGGGTTCTGGCACTGATACCTTTGCAGGATGAATTCCTATTGTTCCATTTGTTTATGCAAAACACAGGTACTGATAGAATAAATAAATACTGTGACATTTATTTGTACAGGGAAAAAATCCCACAATAATCTGGAATACACTAAATTGACAAAATGTTGCATGTTTACAGTGTTGAACTTGGCACCTATGAGCACATTACCTATAGACATAGACTTTGTATGGACAAATAAAATGAAATATGGGACTCCTATCTGACCAACAAAAGAGAATATTTGTAGTTGAGTATTGAACTGTGGAGTCATCTTTGAGCTTGATTGTTTTCTTGCAGACATTTCATTACCCAGCTAGGTAACATTATCATGATGTTGCCTAGCTAGGTAATGAAATGTCTGTAAGAAAATAACCAAGCTCAAAGACGACTCCAAAAACATATTTGTACCTGAATAATAATTGCATTAGATAACTATATATAAATTTTAACTGTTGACTGCTAAAATGATATATTGCACCTTTACTTCTTTCCTTTATTTGTACTTTATTACAAGCTGACAGCTTTCAAATTTCCATTTCAAATATGATTATTTGCCTTTTAAGTTAAATATAGGAAGACTTTAGCATTTACTGTATTTTAATTGAAGTATTAGGGTATATCAACTTATATGGCCTGGCTTTTTGGGGGGTTGGTATTTCTACATTAGATTTTGACAGATGCCTCTAAATCCTACAAACAGCATGGTATGTTACAGAAGTTTCATATTCAAATGGAAAGAAGACACAGTACATGTTTTATTCGATATGGCCAGGTGACCTTTTTATAGGAGATTTTTAATAATCAAAACTGAGACATTTTGATTCCATTATCTGTTATATATCAAATTACAGAAATAACTAAATAAACACTAAGCCACTTTAATTGCTCCAAATGGATAGTATCCCTCCTTCAAATATATAATTAGAAACCTGCACTTGGCAACAAGCTGTTCTAAATGCTAAACTAAACTCATTTCTTCACTCCAGACTGAAAAAAACAAAATCAAATAACTGTGATTGATAATATGTTAGAAGCCTAGATTGGCAAATGCTGACTTGTTAATGGATACCAGCACACTTCAAAAGCCTCATAATACTGTAGGGCTTTCTTTAACAGCAAACAGTAAGCACATTAAGGCACCAAAGCATTTTAAAATATAGCATTACAGTGCCCATTTTAAAAGTTCCTTGGATCATATTGTTGCAAGGCTTGTATGCTTGGTGCTAAAACTCAATTACATTCTGCATCAAAGTACAGTGAATAGCATCAAGAATATCCAAATATCCAAGAATATGTGAATAACTCACATTTTTAACAATTTGGGGAAGGGGATGGACAAACAGATATTTGGGAGTACACGATTCATTGAAATTTCAGCTCTTTTTGCATTTAAGAATAGCATCCATTCTTTTTTTAAGTGGATCACAGATCAAGATAGACACCAGATGTTTCATTGCTGGTTGCTAATAGATCACTGACATATGACAGCCTGTCAGTATTTTTGATTGAGAGACATTCCCATCAAGTACTCTGCTCTTATTCTATCTTACTTCAGGCAAGCAGGTAAAATGAACTAGGAAATATCAGCTAAGTGTGTGATATCTAAATTTAAGCTCCAGCTGTTATACAGAGCTAATATTTCTGAATTTCACATGAATATGTGAGGTAAAAAAAATTAGCCGTCTACCCATTCTTTCACAGTAAAACAGCCACTCTAGTTTAGTGATTAAGTGTCAGCGTGGAAACCAGAAAGAAGACTGTGAGTTCTAGGCCTCCCCAAATCATGAAAGCAGCTGGGTGACTTTCGGCCAATCGCTCTCTTTCAGCCCAATCTACATCACATTGTTGTTGCTTTTTATAATAATTTTTTAATTTATAATAACAATGTAATTAAACATTACTTTAAGAAGATATAAACTAATACAAACTAAAAAGAATTTAAAAAGAAAGTGCAGAAAAAGAGAAAGAATGAAAAATAGAAAAGAAAAAGATTATAGTAAAGAAAAAGAAAAAACTCTTGGGAACAATGAGACATTGTGAGATCACAATCTTTCTCACACACACAAAATAAGTCAAGTTACCCATTAATACAATCATGATCAATGAGTAATGTGGTGGTGGTGCTTACAACAAACACTTAGCCTTCTTTAATAACCAGAGCTTACTCAATCCTGTTCTTAGGATCTGCACAATACACTAAACCATAAACTAACAAAAAGGGGATTTGCATGACACATTATTCTAACATAAACTTAGCTAGTTTCTAGTTCACTGCAAATGCAGTTAGTATGTGTGCTTATAGATAGTAACTTGAGAAAAGAAATGAGAAGAGACACCATCAAGAGATTCTTGTTGGAATGTATAGATTTACTCTTATTCTGAGTCATAATAATAAATTTTGACAATTCTGAAGATTATTCTGAATCTTTTTCTCCCTAAGATAGGGATCCCCAGCCCCCGGTCCGTGGACCAGTACCGGGCCACGGCATGTCAGCAACCGGGCCGCACAAACAAGCAAAGCCCCATCTGCAGGATGCAGGCTGCACACAAAACCACACCCCCTCCAGTCCGTGGAAAAACCTCTCTCCCCGAAACCGGTCCCTAGTGCCCAAAAAGTTGGGGACCTCTGCCCTAAGAGACCCTCTAAGAATACCTGTTTGCTTCATTTGAGCTTTCCTTGTGTTTGTAATTGAGGAAAGTATTACAAAGTTTTGTCCTCCAGTAAAGTGTTTTTCAACCTCAGCAACTTTATGATGTATGGATTTCAACTTCCAGAATTCCTTAATTGAGAAACTACCCTACTGTAATTTTAGTCATCCAAAGAGAAATTGCATTACTGACTCCCTGGAATTTTTTACCCTTTGGATAATTTATTTAACCAATAAAATATAGATACTCAAACCCGTCAGTCTTCAATTGGTAAGCTCACTTATTTCTTATTTCTGAAGAACATGCTTAGGACTGCTCCACACAGTGTTAAAGGAACAATGTTAGAAACAAATCAACTTTTTTGCTCAACATCTCTACAGACAAGTAATGCCAGTCAATCTGGTAGGTCCTGGACTGGATGCATCACTTATGTGACTCAACGGAAGGCAGATTCCTATATTCATATTTCCAGTTATATAACTCATTTATTTAGTTCAGTGTACATATTTTCTGAACTCTTCTAACTGATAGGTTACAACTATGCGAGTCTGAGCCTTAAAAATGTGGACCGGAAGAAAGCAAAAACTGTCCTCGAGTGGCCCTTTATATCTAAATGACTACGTCCAAGGTGGTTTGGCTTAGCATGTTGTGTGATCCCAGGCATCGTAATTTGTAAACTATGATTTATAGCTTTCATCATTTATTTAATATATCATAGCATACCATAATGAATGAACCAATCTAGCAGCCATCCATAAATTGCAGCCCAAATCTACTACACCTAGCTTGTCCTATAAAATTGCTCAATGATCTTAGTCACTAGAAGATCCCACATTGGTGGTAGATTCCCTTTACAATCACAGATGGGTTGACCAATGCAACCTTCTCATCTCTGCCCTAAAGACAGAAGGAATTAGTTAACAAAAGAGCCATCTCTGGGATAAGTTCTTGTATCCCAAAGAGAGGGCAGATCAACGCATTGCATGCATTCCAGTGAACTAGATTTACTAATGGCTTACACAGGCAGAGCACTGCAGGGAAGTCTATATCTATAAAACAAAATGGTTCTAATGTCCAATGGCCATTTTCAGTATTCCATCTCATGTTCCATTTTCCTAATTAATTTAAAATGTATTAGACAAAGCTAGCATGAAGACATATAAATTAAAATATCCCTGGAAGTCACAAACATATATAACGGTTCATTTACGCAGAGAAGTTTTAGAGAGAAAAAAAGACAGAAGCATTTCTCTCCCTCTCTCTTTTTTCTTTCACATGCTACAGCAAATTAATAGCATTTGCTGCTATCCATTGGTCATACAGATTTGTGCATCTCATATTTAGTAGCTTTAGATTAAAAAGTTAATTACTGGCTATTAATTAGGATGGAGTTATAGGTCATATTTGTAAGCCTGGCTTATCTTCCACCTCCTACTTTGCCACCTTTGGATATTGCAAAAAGCAATATCTGCAGATTATAATAAACAAGAACTGAAAAATAAATATTAATCTTTGAATACTTTCTAAGTATTTTAAGATTTATTCCACAGTATCAATGTAGGTTTTAAATTTTTTCCTAAAATGAACTTGAAATATAGGAACATTAATAATAATAATAATAATAACAACAACAATAACATTGGAAGGGACCTTGGAGGTCATCTAGTCCAACCCCCTGCTCAGGCAGGAAACCCTATACCATTTCAGACAAATGCCTGTCCAGTCTGTTCTTAAAAACTTCCAGTGTTCGAGCATTCACAACTTGTGGAGGCAGGTTGTTCCACTGGTTAATTCAGTGGTTCCCAACCTTTTCTATACCCCGCACCCCTAGAACGCTTCTGATATATTCTCGCACCCCTTACAAAAGTTCGAAATAATGGGAACAAATTATGCATATACACTATAATTTTGAAAACCCAAGTTTTCGCACCCCCTGGTTGGGAACCCCTGGATTAATTGTTCTAACTGTCAGGAAATTTCTCCTTGGTTCTAGGTTGCTTCTCTCTTTGGTTAATTTCCATCCATGGTTTCTTGTCCTGCCCTCAGATGCTTTGGAGAATAGCTCGACTCCCTCTTCTTTGTGGCAGCCCCTGAGATATTGGAACACTGCTATCATAAGTTTTGATGAATCAGATCCTACCTATTTTCTTGAATCATTTTTCCCAAGATAGGACATTTTTATATGTTGGAATTTATGTGATAAAAATCTATTTTTAAAAAATTGATTCTTATTAAGGAAATTTTTACATAACAAAATCCATAGAAATTAAAAAGGGAAAAAGTAAATAAAAAGTGATAAAGAAAAGAAAGAAAAAAAAAGAAACTACTGATGTTCTCCACAGCAATAATAAGCTCAAATATATTTTAACTCCTCTCTCTAAAATTATATATTACTCTTCTTTCTATAATCAATCCCCTCAAGTTCATTTGTAATTCATTTTTACACAAAAATCCATAAGAAGTTTCCAGTCAGGCAATATCTTTCCTCTAGTCAAAGGAGTTAGTATTTCTTTCAGTAAGTCTCTTACTTCCGTAAGATCAACCTGAAGATTGCTAAAGATCATTGCATCACAGAAAAAGGATTGGAACATTGGCCTATTTGCTTAATTTAAGTTTGGAAGCCCAAAATTCTAAACCACATATGATTCAAAGCATGATTTGGCTTGACTTAAGAAGTGAGCTGGGATCCCATCGGTTAAGCTAGGATGTTCATATCTGGCCCACCCATTATGCCGTCGTGTTCTGTGTCAGCCAGGCCTCTGTGGTCGCTAGACCCCAGATGAATCTAGCCAACTGTATATCAATTTTCTTCACTGAACAAAGAGCTTTCCCGTTATCACCTTCTATATGCAGCATCTTTGCTCTTTAGGGTTGAGGACACATTTATGTATTTATTGACATGTTTGCTTTTATTGCATTTCCCCCTCACCATTATAAATAATGACTCTTGGCAGACTCTTGTGGATACTGTGAGCATAATGCAAAGGTAAAAAAATTGCAGTCAGAAAGAGAGATTTAAAAAGAAGAAAGAAAATGCCCACCTGAAAACTAAATATCATGCTAAATATTATTGAAAATATTCAGTGGCTGATACATTTTTTTCCTGGTTAATACTAAGCTTACTAACATGGCGCCAAACACTTAAGGAAGATGTTAAGCTTATTAATGTGTCTTGGGACAAAATTGAAGATGCTATGAATGATCAAAATGGCTGGAAATCACTTGCTATCCAATGTGCTTTGATCACGATGATGATGATGATGACGATGACTAAGCCTTCAGAAGCTAGGATATAAGGGTCAGAGCAATGGATAAATTGCATGCAAATAGAAGTGTGAAAAGTTATGCTCTGTTCCATAAATTAAATTTCATGGTATTAGCTGACTGCAGTTGCGTACAGACTATAAATAAAATGATTTTTTTGGAATTTCAAGTTCTGATTAGGAGCTACATACAAATGTGTTCCTCTCAATGCCATTCAGCTGATGAAGGGCAAGAGGAAAATGCAAGACTAATTTGTATTTCTGTGCAAGACTTCCTTTATCAAAAATGGCTCTTCCATTCCTTTGGAAAAAATTGACAGTAAATCAGCTGAAAAATCTATAGGCTTTTTAAATCCTGGTGGTTTTTTTAAAAAACTTTTCAGCAATAGCTTCTTTTAAAAAGAAATACTAGATCTTCCTGACTCTAATAACTTCTGAATTCTACTTTTTTACCTGAAAAAGTATAGATTAATTCTTGTTTCAGTAGAGCTTGATTCTCGATGACTTCATGGATGCATCCATACATGCAGATCTTGACTTACGGTATGTATCCCAAGTTAAAGTTCTTGCATGGAGCAGGTGATTGGGCTCAAGTGATTAAATAGCTCCTTCCAATCCTATTTATCTATGTTTATTTAATTATGAAATTATTAAATAATTAGCTATGTATAATTAATTATTAATTATTGTATTAGCTATGTATAATTAATTGCACATAGACTCAATCTAATCAGATTTTTGATTGACAGCTTTTAAACAAGCTTTGCAAGTTACCATATTAGCTTTTGCCTTGTACAGGTAGTCCTCAACTTACGACCACAACTGAGCCCAAAAATTTCAATGCTAAGCAAAAGTGAGTTTTGCCCCATTTTACAAACTTTCTTGTCAAAGTTGTTAAGTATATCACTATAGATGTTAAGTTAGTAACATGGTTGTTAACTGAATCTGGCTTCCCCATTGCTTGTGACCTTGCTTGTCACAAGGTCGCAAAAGATGATCATATGATCCTGGGACTATTACAACCGTCATAAATACCTGCCAGTTGCCAAGTGTCCACATTTTGATCACGTGACCATGAGGATGCTGCAACGGCCGTAAGTGTAAAAACTGGTCATAAGTCATTTTTAGTGCTGTTATAACTTTGAACGTTCACTAAATGAATTGTTTTAAGTCGAGGACTACCTGTACTACTTTTTAAAGGTTTCCTGCTACCAAATATTTTGTTCTGAATATTTGGGGCTGTTTTACTGTTTATTCAACTTCTGTTCTGAGGTGACATACGTAGGTTTACGCTGCATTCTGAACAATTTTCTTGTTATTTGACTCTCAACTGCTTTCTATAGCACATTGTGTGTAATTATTTATAGCTATCTCTATTTTTCCCCCAAATGCATCATATGAATGATTTAAAGAAGCCCTTTAATTGAAAACCCTGTTTATAGATCCTTTAAAAAAAAATAGAAGTGGTAAAAATAAGAAATAATGTCAAGGCGTTCACCACAAGCTCATCTGGTGTTCTATGGCGTATGTGGCATTCAGCCTTATTGTAGAAGCTGGACAGAAGTGGCTGTGTGGGGTGTGTTCTGCAGCCTTAGAGATATGACTCAGAAGAAATTAAAATCCATGAATGCATCGCCAATGATCAAAGACATATAACCATACAGAAGGACTCATTGTTAATTTCACATTTCTGCTGGTAGCTTGGCTATTTTTAGAGTGGTATTTTAAAATGAGTTACCTCGTTTGGGTAATGAAATGTCTGCAAGAAAACAACCCAGCTCAGAGAGCACCAAGGACCCCTCATTTCAAATCTGAGCTACAAATATTTTCCTTTATTGGTAAAATGAATTACCTCAAAAACGCCAAAGTACATGAACGATTTAACAAATTGGACAAGCATCTCAGATATATTCACATATAATATGTGTTAAGCATTACACATACGGCAAGCGTGTTTCTTTTAATGCAGTTGCTCTCTATGCTACTTTAGGCAAACACTAGGTGTAAAAAATATTTCCGATTGGGTTATTTGAAAATATATGAAAAGGAAATTGGGGGGAAGTTTTGAAAAGGCAGACTATAAAATTGGAAGTTATCTAAGCCCAGGTGGTTAGCCAACTTAAAGATTCCTCCCAATTAATCAGTCTGCCATGCCCAGTACAATAGAACATTTCAGCATTTCAGATTTGGTCCTTTCTCCAGCACCTGGCTTTCATGACTGAAGGGCTGAGAAAAACTCAGTCGATTAAATCCTTAGTTGCTAATCAGAATAACCATGCAAAAAAAAAAAGTTCACTGCAGTTCACAACAAGTATAGCTCCCCTACACCAATGTTTGAATCCTAACCTTCTTCCTCCCTTCTTTTTGAGTGAATGGAGATTTTGCCATTTTCCAACAAGGTGGGTGGTATTTTCATAATGGTTCTCTTGAGCCTGGGAACAATTTGTTCCAATCCCACCAGTTTCATTCCTCACAAGAGACCACAGGAAACCCAAAGGCTGGGGGGGGGGGGAGAAGAAAGAAGAAAGCAACATGAAGCCACTCTGGTATTGTCAATAAAACCACAAGGATGTGAACAGTCATAGAGGTTACCTGAAACTGCTTGAAAAATATTACAAAGGGAATTTCCATTAGAACAACTCCAAAGCCATTGTTAGGTTATGAGTTTGGGTTAATTAGGCTGCTTCCAAAAAGGACAGATTTCAGACACACGTTTCTTTTGCACAGCAAACAGGTCTATTAAAGGGTCTTGTATCAATTAATAAACAGAAATGATGCATTGCTGGACTGAGCTCATCTAGACTAGTTAGTAAATTACAGGTTCACTTGCTTTATGTGGTCTATTGCTTTCATATGGTGGGGCACTATTCAAAGTGAAAAGATCTATGAACTCCCAGAGAAATATTTGAAAATCATGGGAATGTTTGATTCTGTGCCAGAATTAAATAGACTCCGTTTTCATGAAATGAGAGGAACAAAGTCAGCTTCTACCATGGATTTATTTATACAATAACTGAAAGGCATGGGCTTTTCTGAACATGTGGTATAATAGGTATCCTAGATGGTTCAAGGCTGCTAGAGGCATGATTATTACACTTCAGTTGAAAAGAAGACAGCATTCTCATAAAGACATAAAACTCAGCCTTTTGATGTTATGTGTGAACCTCTATTTTGCATTTTGTCTTCTTTTAGTGTTATGACATTTCCTGAGAGCAGAAAAAAATACCCAACATACTAACAATGAAAGTAAAGGGTTATCCTATCAGAAAGGAAGAATGAAGATGCACAACTAATCAAGATTTTCTTTTCCCTAATTTACGGATGACAGCTAGCTTTTTGGGCTTCCCAAACTTATGATTTGGCACCTACTATTATTACGTGTTGTTATTTAACTCATAAACTATTAGACCCAAGATGAGTGTTAACTTCAAATATTAGGAACAATATAATTCCTCTCAGCAATAACTTCAACCAGAATGTCTAATACTTGGGTTGCTGCAGTTTGCTTACTTCTTGTTCTTCTGGATAATTAAGGCAGAAGACGATGCAACTTTCATCTCTATATTAGAGCAGCAATTAATTATACTGGGTTGGGTTAAAAAAAATAATATTTATACCTGGAGTGTGAGGGAATTCCCTGGATGAAAACATCAAAATCACATAGTTCAATAGAAGTGGTTGATGACTGGGAGAGGTTTTTAATATCTCCAGCACAAACAATGAATGTGACTCTAAATTAGAGAATTTAAATGTGCAAGATGAGTATCTTGTGTTGTCAATAGTGACTGAAAGGCAGATGTACATTTTTCAAGCACATATTTTTAGTGTGATCAATTTAAATAATCCTATTCAAATACTTGAGATATTAAGACTTCACCCATGGGCTTCAGAGTAGGAACCGGGTCTGAGCAACTTTTGTTGTAACATCACCTAAGTCTCTATGCATTGCAGATATTCATCTGAATTGTGAAAGCCTGTGAGTTCAATTGCCTTATAATATCATTTGGCTATCCACATCTGACGAGTCTGGTGCCTCTGGGTGGTCGATATAACTGAGTCCTCCCTTCTAGATCAAAAGGTAAAAAAATAGAAACTACTTTTCTTCTCCTTGTCTAAGTGTGACAAAAAATCTTGGGATCTCTGCATGGGAATTTTATTTTATAGCACAACGCATTATAAAGACTTCTTTGTTCTACATGTTCTACAGAATGAGAAAGCCATTTAGACACATTCTATACAACAAACAAATTTTGCACATTAAGGGCTGTGCTCTGCTATTTAGAGGGATTTTCTCTCCTGGCTTGTTATAACACAACAATTCTACCTTTATCCAATCCCAAATATTCCTATTTAAATGCCAGTCATAATTTCTTGCATTGTTATTGTGTCAGTGGCAACATAATTATTTGTCTTGATATTGTTGGTGTTATTGGAATGTCATACGGTGCTGGGTCATCTTTATGGAGAGTGTCTTCCTTTAGGAAATTAAAGAATGGAATACAAATAGTGCTGAAATCTGCAAGCTGACCTTTTGGCAAATGCTTTGCTATTTCCTACTGAACAATAGCCCTGCTTCTTGGCATTGGTTCAAAGGAGCAGAGGTTCAAATTCCAAGCAACTTTAACAGGGAAGAAAGTTGGCAATCAACATGACCAGGTGAGCAAGATTTATTTGTATTCCTTTGTGATGATACCACAGATAAAAGCGGCATCAGTCACACTGTGAACTTCAAAGAATATTTAATCTAAATTCCGATGCAACAGTAACTGAATCTGAGCCAAAACCACATGTATATAAAATTACCTTCATAAACTTGATCTTTAAATCTTTGTAAAAAACAAAGCATGTTGAGCTTTGGTACAGTTAAGCCACAAGAATTATGCACATGTAACAGGCAAAACTTTATTTTAAGTTGGAAAATTGTCCAAGCTCACTGTATTTATCTTATATTATTGTGTTTTTTATAAAACAATCTTTGCTTTGGTTATTTTTAAACATTTTTAACAGTAAAACCAACCAATTAATAACAACAGAATAATAATCACATCCCAAATGTAAACATTCTTCCAAAGAAAAATACAGTTGTATTTTGGTATTGGTCACTAATTCGTTCCCAGAGAAGCAATGAGTGCTAAAAACGATGAGTACTGAACAAATCACATGACTTACCACATGACCATTTATTTTGTCCGGAAGGAGTAGTGAGTCATGAGGCACCCGACACCAGCAAACTCTACCTTGCATGTCGAGTATCGGGAGAAAGATGAGTACCGGGACAAGATTTTAGCTTCAAAATGCATCAAATACAGAATTCGACAGGTTCTGAAGCAGTCGTGTACCGAGGTATGACTGTATTAATTGGCATTTGTAAAAAAAAAAAAAAAAAAAGATCTACGTATGTATTTATTGATATCAAGCCTTCTAAATCCTAGACAATGATTTTTAAGGTGTGCAAGTATTAAAGACTTATTTTTGTATTATACAGTATATATTTTATTTATTTTTATTTTAAGCTGCCCAGAATCACATATGTGAGATGGGAAGCTACATAAATCAAATGAATGAATGTAAATGAGTAAATAGTTGCCTGAAAGCAGAGCCAGACTTTGACAATCAAACAGAAAATTTACAGGAGAGCATATATTTTCGATCTCTTATCAGCAATTAAAGATGAGTGAAGATAATATCAATCTGAGAGAATTGGAGATTCTGCTTTAATAGCCCACATTATATTGTGCACTAATCTATTTGACCTTTGGTATATTGAACAAGGCAAAAGCACTCAGCCTTGCAGACATGCAAAGAGATGGTTTGGGCCAAAAACCATCATTTACCAGAAGACTAGGAAAGTAGTTCCTGGCTTTCTTTTTCTTGTTTCTGAGCAGGTGGAGACAAAGCTATAGGTTGTTATCATCACCCATTTTTATACTTTAGGGATGCCTCCAGAGTATGTGGGATTCAGAAATATTCTTAGAGGATATGAACTCTTACTTCCAAATTTTGACGGATCAAGTTATAGGTCGAAGAACAGTGGAGGAGGAGCAGAGTGGCGCCAAAGAGACTAGTGAGCAATATATACAACCTAAAGAGGAACCATATCTACAACTCAACTATGAAACTACACCGGGAGAAATTGTGGAAACTAAGGAACAAATCAATTTTACACAACCCCAAATGCAATCTATGGAGAAGCTTGATGATCAAAGAATAACTTTAACTGAGATGCCTGAAGCATCAACATCAATAGAGACTGATACTCAGATACAAGTTACTGAAAATTGTGATAATGTGGATAAACAACTAGTAACTACAACATGGAATAAAACGGCTTCTACCATCCAAAGGCTACTAGAAGAAAGGGAAGAGAACTTTGACCAATCTGAAGCGTTGAGGAATACTGACTTTTTAATATTGTGGTTTGATAATGCAGGAATTTTATTATGGAAACCGGTGTGGCACAGAAAGAAACCTAGAGTTAGATTTAAAAATGTGTTTTAAAATTTTATTTAATGGGTTTAAAAAGGCTTTTGAGATTTTGATTGATTTAATAACTAATGGAGTACGTGAATTCTGTAAGAAGATATCCTTTGTAATAATATTTTGTTTTAGATATGATAACTACTTGGAGAGGTAAACTTTATCTACTGGGTTAAAAAGACTTTTTATAGACATAGATGAATTGATAAAATATATATTTAAATCAGATAGAAATGTATCTATTGGACTGATATTTTTATTTTAAATAAGATAATTATTTTGTAATAGAAGAAGAATAAGAGGGATTGGTGACAAGAGAAGAAATGGTATTAATGAAGAAAATATAAGAATGTTATTGTGGGCATAATATACTCATTTTAGATATAATTATTATGTTAAAAAGGGAAATGAAGGACACCCGAAGTGTTAATAATATGTCTATTTAAGGCTAATTGGAATATGGTAACTGTAAATTAGTAAAGCCTAAAAACAGGACTTGGATTTTTATAATTGAAATGTGATTGATGTTTGATAGGATTGTTTGAAGTTTATTTAGAAATGTATTAATTTGAATATGCAATACTATATGAGGGAATTAGAGAGGGAATTTTCAATGAATCAATTTGAGCTATATATCTGTGATTTTTTGGGGGGATGTTTGATATACCCATCTCCACAGTGTTTCCTAAGCACCTTGATGTAACCTTTTTACCCCCATAAAAATCCAATAAAATATATTTTTTAAAAAAAAAAGAAAGAAAGAAATATTCTTAGAAATGATGATGTTTGAAGCTGGTATTTTGCTTTGTGTCACATCCACCCCCTCTTTAAAAACAAAAGCAAAAATTATAAAGTGAGGAGTGAAGCTGAGTGTTCCGAGAATGTTCAAGAGGCACATCTGTACCAATGTAGAAACTGGGAACACTCATCCCTCACCTTGCCTAGTGTGGTGGAATGTAGTCTGGATTCCCAGGAGGGAAGGGCTGCATTTGAATGGGCAAGAGGCAGTGAAGTTTAGATAGTTTGGTTGAGAGAAAGAGATTTAAGACAGCTCCTCCCTTGCAATTCTCAGAACATATATTTAATGATGCAAGTTGTTGCTTTTGTGTAACAAAATTTGTGTCTATAGGTAAGAAAAATGAAACCGCTTATAACCGAATAAAGTTTTGATGATAATTACTTAGAAGTAACTCTACATGTCTTTCTTGGAGCTTGACACTCAGCATACTACACCAAAATCCGATAAATTGCATGATACCT
This sequence comes from Azemiops feae, assembly GCA_023970755.1. Taxonomy (NCBI): domain Eukaryota; kingdom Metazoa; phylum Chordata; class Lepidosauria; order Squamata; family Viperidae; genus Azemiops; species Azemiops feae. The sequence goes on from JALGBA010000406.1 coordinate 546,461, forward strand.
TACCATCATGTGTGAACTCTGCTGTGATTCAAATCAGATTCAGCATGTTCTTTTTGATGGGATTGTTTAGACTAGGAAGTTATGCTTCCTGATGGAAGTACAGGTAGTTCTCAAGTTACAACCATTTGTTTAACAACCATTTAAAATTACAGCAGTGCTGAAAAAGGGATTTTACAATTACAACTGACACAGCATCTACATAGTGACATGATCAAAGTTTAGGCACTTGGCAATTGGAGTGTATTTATGATGATTGCAGTGTCGTGGGATCACATGATTGCCATTTAGAATCTTCTCACTGAGCCTTCAACAGGCAAAGTCAATGGGGAAACCTGATTTGCTTAATGATCATGTAATTCGCTACACCATCATGGCAAAAAAGCTTGTAAAATTCAGTCAACTTACTTAATGACTGCATCGCTTACTGACAGAGGTTCTGGTCTCAGCTGTGGTGATAAGTGGAGGATTACTGTAGAGCTAGAGGGATAGAAACATTACCAAGATTTGAAGGATAGTAAATGAAATAATATATTCCCAGCTCTTATGCTCAGTCACAGTATTTGCCAGGCAAAACTATTTTCTCCTTTTGTAGATCCTAATAGCTATAAAAACTATGCATGCATAGACAATTATGATCAACCACCACAATAAGATCTCTATGATAGCTTCAGTTTAAAAAAAATTAAAGCATATTTTTGAGCAAATAGATATTCAGATCTCTTAAACAACCATTTAAAATTGCCCAGGTTTGCTAACATTTATACTAACTGATACGTCAATGGAGAAGCAATTTCACAGGCAGAATTCTTATCTGCTTTTGCAAGACAACAAGATCTGCATTATTTGACTAATAGCATAATAACAAAAACACACACAACACAGAATGTTTGCTAATGGCAACAATAACCATTCCTGCTCTTGAATGACTTACATTACTAGAGAATTTTCAGCAACTGCAAGACTGGTCATCAACATTATAAAGTGCTCCTTTATGATTAGGAAGAAAAGAGAACAGTTTTAGAAAAGGAAAAAATATATATTGGAAGAAATTTGGGCTACAGTTCGCAATTTTACAAGCTTATTATAGTGAATTTGTTCCTATCAAGACACCTTACAGAAAGGATTACTGTGATACAGCATGTTATGCATTAAAATGATGCACTAATTTATGGTTCAGAATATTGTGCACTCTCTCATAAATCAGTTAATTCCATGAGTTGCCTATTAGTTTGTTATACAAACGTACTTGCATGCATACACACATTTATCTTACTTGAAAATAAATGGGAATGGGACATGGGACTCCTTATGCAGTCTTTTTCATGTACTTTATCTTTTTTACTCTCTCTGTCTGTCTCTCTCATGGAGAACACATTGTTCTCCAAGAGGACAATAAAACCACAAAATTCCCCTAGGATCTACAATATTTTAAAGCAAAACAAAAGCTGGTAATCTTTGAATCAGATAAATAATTGGGTTGCTGCCTCTCTTTCTCTCTGACTATTTCTGCAAATCTATATGTTCATATTAGGTTTTTCAGAAACATCACCTTTATTCAGAAATTCATCAAACGTCTTAAGGGAAGTTGCTAGTTAGTCATAAAGACTGTTTTTGTGCCTCTTATTAATGCCAAATTAAGAAGTGACTATGAGCCAATGCTTGTTTAACCACAGTAAACATTCTTCACCTTATCTGGCATCTAGCTCAAACTATGGGGTCCTTGGTGCTCTCTAAGCTTGAGTGCTTTCTTGCAGATGTTTCATTATCCAACTAGGTAACATTATCAGTGCTGGGAGGAAGTGGATTTGCTCTCTGGTATTCTTGGTTGTTCCTTGATTAGGCGGTTGTTTACTGTTTATTTGATTGTCTGAGTTGGTCTACTGCTTGATTCATGGTCTAGTGTTAATCCTTGGTTGAGGTATTGCTTATGCTTGATTGTCAATCTAGTGTTAATTCAAGATATCCAAGATCCAAGATTAACACTAGACCAACAATCAAGCACTAAACAATACCCCAATCACGGAACCACTAAAAAAAACTCCCATCAAATTTACAAGTCACTTATATATGAAGAGAGAGCAGACCCCATTCCCTTGTAGCATTGATGATGTTACCTAATCAGGTAATGAAATGTCTGCAAGAAAACAACCAAGTTCAGGGAACAGGGACGCTACAGTTCAACTGAAAGCTACAAATATGCTCTTCTATTGGTATTCATCTCAATATCAATCATGAAGTTCCTAGTTACGAACCATCTCAATTGTTGCTGATGTGAACAAGTCTTCTCTAGTTCTCACAGTTATGTGCATGTGACTGAAGTCAATAATGCTTGTCACTAGAATTACATCACTGTTTTTGTTACACAGGTATAATGCAGTTACAATGCTCCAGATGTTCATATAACTCAAGTTCAAGTACAAAACTGAAGCAAAAATATGTGGTGGATTCTTTTAGAACATCAATATGAAGTTCAGGCTATCCAGTTTTGTCAACCCAATTCTTGGTGACAGGTACTAATTTGGTTTTCCAAATGTTTGCATGTTTTCCTCTACATGCATATTTACAGTATATTACATATCAAAGAAAGCAAAAGGTCAATTAACATTCAGAAATATCTTATTATTATCCACAGGCTGGCTTGTAGCCAAGAAAGAAGCTTAGAAAAAGTTTTAATAAAGAAGTCTGAAGCAACAGCATCTAGACATGCATTGTACTTCTCTAAAATCCATTTATTTGTAATGTGAATCTTCAGTGAAAATGAAAAATGCTACTTTAGATCTATGATACTATTATTATATTTCATTATATTTATATTCCTCAGACAAAGAATATGCAACCTTCAAATAAAATAGATTAGGAAGGTTAAGCCAAGTCAATAACACAACTAATTGTTGTGTTCAATTGTTGCACTGAATTATGCATTCATCCTGACATGACAAACAGAGATCCTACATTGAATTGAGTCTGGGTCAAGCTACAGTACTGTACTAGAAATTTTGATAATAACAAGTTCTGTGGTATACAATTACCACTTTTTTTTAACAAAGAAACTATATTACATATTGCCTGGGGGAAAGGAAATCTAAACTGAATAGGATAAAACCAAGCCAGCTGTTTCCTTTTCTTTCATCTCCTCATATCTCAAAAGAAGTCTATGTATCTGTTGTTCCTCCTCAACAAAGAAGAGAAGAATCATGTGGGTGACTGAATCCTCCTGACATAGAGCAGGAGATGTAAAATGTCATGCTCCGCTATTCCACCTCTCACTTCATCTCAGTATACTAAGAAGGCAACACAAAAAGTGGCAATCACTTCCTCTATTGAGTTTCCACCAAAAGAAATCAGGGCAGCTGGCTTGTTCAATAGGGTAGCATGGTGCATTAGCAGCTCATGTAGGGAAGAAAGAGAAAGTTGGTGGGAAATGTTTTGTGGGGTAAAAGGACAACATCCAACACAAAGTCCAGTCTGGTGCTATTTAATGTGGTCTCACAATGGCTATATAATCTGGTGCCCACCAGATCTTCCCACGAGACAGGGAAAACCTACAGGCAATATAAATGTGTGCATCTCACTCTGTGGATTCTGTACATTAAAAAAAAACAAGAACAGGGATCCTTTTCACAAGGCTATTGGTGGTAACAGCTTGGAAAAAATTGTTTTCCTGCTTTCTTCCCTCACTTTCTCCTTTTTAAAGTCAAAATGCTCTGACTTCCAGGACTGAAAAAAGATGTCATCCATTATTTCAAGATGGATGCCAATTTAAAACCCAACTACTTTAATTGCATCCCTTGTGGAAGACAATGAAATGTCTATAAATCAACAGGAATAACTTGAGATTCACATGGTTGCAATCTACAGACCACCAAGGCAGTCTTGCAAATAAATTTTTACTGAAATTTTACAAAATAAAATTCATTCTTCCCACTTCTAATCTAAGAGATGCTGCAATTGCGGCTGCAAAACTACATTCCTTAAAAGATGCAATCGATTTTTTAATTTTAAAAAATTAAGGTGATATTAATGGAGTTGTTGCTTGCTTGCCTTGAATTCAGTATTCACTCCTGGTGATAGCCTGGACTAGTCCCTGCAATTTTCTTGGCAAGATTTTCAGTAGTGGTTTGCCACTGCCTAATTCCTATGGCTGAGAAAGAGGACTGGTCCAAGATTGTTCACTTGACTTTCTGCCTGGCAGAACTAAAACTTTTGACCTTCCTGTTTCTAGCCTGGTGCTTAACCACTACACCAAACTGGCTCTCTCCTCTTAATTAACATTTTTAAAAATGAAATATTAGCTAACCTGTGTTATGGGTATAATTCACAGTTATACATCTCTGCCCATGGTGAACTAAGCAATGCTGTTGATGTCCTGTCCCAGTGTCTGGAGGCTATGGGGCCTAGACTTGAACCCTGGCAGGATTGAGTGCCTTTGGGTTTTGAGTGGTCTTTTGGACCTTGGATTTTCCTGTTTGGATAGGGTAGGGCATGTAGGGACAATGCAACCCAGTCTGGAGGATGTTCTGGCCTCATGACTCCTGCTGAAAAAGCAGGAGAAAGTTGTGGCTAGGAAGCTTTTGCACAGCTTTGTGTTGAGCTTTCCTAAGCCATGAGGTTCTTTTTTCAAAAAAAAAATGTTTTATTAATTTTTAAGAATTACAATCATTAGTGCTTAGTAAACAACATGTTGTCTGGGTTCACATATTTAACATTAACTTCTTCAATATAAATCTATTCAGTACTGCACAATCCAGTATTTTTCCCCTGATCTTCCTTTCTTCCCCATATTTTTTCCATTTTCCCCTCATTACACAGTTACAATTCTTGGTACTGTTGATATATACAAAGTTAGATATAAACACCTTCATCATATTTTACTAATGTTATACAAATAACAATAATATCAATTCCTAAATCAATATCCTGTTTTTCGTGCTCTTGTTAAAGTTTGATTTCCCATCAATATTTGAAATATCTTTGTGAGTTATGATTTTCTCAATATTAATTACATTTATATTGCTAAAAAATTTATTCATACCAATCCTCTTATTTTCATATTTCCCATATCAAAAAAAGAAAAAAACTTCTATTTTAATTCTAAATCATATCTTTCATTATAAAAGTCTAATTATATTTAAGGGTCATCCGTTCTTTTAATCATATTCAAACAAGCATTTAAACATATAATTCCCCCTTTAATAGGTCAAATCTATTTTTTAAATCTAACTCTTTCTTGCTTTCTTTGCCAAGTAGCTTTCCAAGCCAGGGCAATTGAATCGCCCAGGAATTTTCTTTCTATTTTGTGAAAGTTGCTTGGCATGAGGAAGACAATTTAGGTAGTGTATTTGGGTGGGGGGGATTCCGCCCATTTATATTCCTTAAGCAACTCCCACTTTCCTTCTCCCTCAATTTCTCTTTTCATTTTTTGTTTCCCAAGTTGTAACATTTCCCCTGATAGCTCTATGATCCATTTTAAAAAATCTTCTTCCTTGTAATCAGGTGTATTTTGCAGACTTAAGGGGTAAAAATTCTTTTGCATTTTCATTGTTATAAATAAGTCTTGCAGTATTTTATTTGTACATGGTAGTTTATATTTCCCTTCTTTTGTCTCTTCCGTCTCTAGGTCCATTTCCTCTGCTTCATCTTCTGATTTCTGGTTTGTTTGTTCATACTTGGTAGTCGTTGTCTGGGAACTTTATAGCTGTAGATTTAATTTGGAGATTTGCTCATTTATATTATCTAAATTATTTTTAGTCTCATTATGGTTTCTTTTTATGTCCTCTTTGTATGCAACAATTGTTTGATGAATTAGTTGTAGCGTACAGTATATTTTCTTCTGAAAGATGTTTGTTTTTTCTTGAGGCATCATTCCTGGAGATCCTCTAATATCACCAGTCTCAGTAAGAGTAGAACAAAGTTTCCTCTAGTTTTCTGGTCTTTATATGTAGTCTTTATAATCCAATAGGTTCCAGAATACAGGTCCAGTCCCAAAAGCAATATTTTATAGTGATTCTTTGTCTCAGGCATCCAAAAATTATCAGTCAGGCATGGTTGTAATCCACAATATTCAAAGTGTTCAAAATGTTCAACCTCCCTGAAAACAGCTCAAAAGTCTCTCCCAGCCAGACGTAATCAAAGGTCAAATTTTTCTTTCTCTCCCACTACTCTTGAGATTAAAAGTCCAAGCTCAGTAGGTGTTTATAGTCCAAAAAGGTCAGGGTGATAAGTATGCCAAAATATTTTCCTTTATTGCCAGCTGTTCTCCCTTAAGCTAGGAGTCACCAAGCAGCCAGGAAGTTAATTATAGTACTGTACTCAAATCCACCATTAGATGTCATTCAAAATCCATTTTCCACTCTTAAGACAAAGGATTGATTTCTTATATTTCACCTCAATGTTTTTTTTTCCAAAGAAAAAATCTTAACAATCATCTCAGTTCTCAAATTTATCAAAACTATCGCTTTATGTTACTTTCACTTCAATATTGTGTATTTCTGCCCCCCACAGAAATCAAAACGCTGCTTCTGTTCACATTTGGAGGTTTTTAGCTTCTTGGGAAATTCAGTTGTAAAATAGTAAAGAAAGCATCAATATCCTCACCCAGTTCCAAACATGCTGTTTACGATGTGTTAATTGGTGCTTTTCTTCTTTGGTTGTCAGCAGCTAATGGCTGGCCACAGGAATGTAGCCAGTCTTTCCCCTGCCAGTTTGGAGGGCTTCTCTCAGATCGAACAGAAAGACTGCCATCTCTCTGTGATCGACGAGGCACCCCTCTTTCTTCATCGCCTCTTCAGGGTGACTTTAGGCCCTTTATAGGGCCCCCAGCAGGGTGAAATTGGGCACAGAATGCAGAGCCCTGCCTTCCTGCATCTGTCTTGCCGTGACGCAAAACTGGCCTAGGCCACAAGGTTCTACTCACAATTACTCACACCTTGGCCACTTCCTGAATGGATTACTGTAATTCACTCTACATGGAGTTGACCTTGAAAAGTTATTTGGAAGCTTCCACTAGTGCAGAGTGCTTTGCAAGGACAGTTATGTGTGCCTTTAGGATGGCACATGTCACATCTCTGTTATAAGACCTGCACTGTCTGCCAGTCTGCTTCCAGGTGCAAATCAAGGTGCTGATTTTGACCTTAAAAGTCCTGCATGGCATGGGGCCAGGTTATTTGAAGGGCTGTCTCTTCCTAATCCCATCTACCCTATCTATGATATTGTTCTACTATTGCTTATATGCCACTGAGAGTCATGTTTAGTGTGATGGGTAGCTATATAAATATGGTAGATAAACAAACAAGCAAATAAGCAAACAAACCACTTGAATTGGATCTTCTCAGCCCTGGTCATTTCCAAACTCAGGATAGCTCACTGATGCAATGTTGCAACTCACTAAAATAACGAATGAATTGGTTCACCGCTACCACCCTGAATAAAACTAATGATTTAATAGGAGTAAGGTTGGATTAGGAATAAACGTATACTTATTTTTAATAAATTCTCTATTAGATAAAACAAATAGAATCTTCTAGCCTTATAAAAGACGTACAAATACTGAACTTCAATAATACTTAAACTTCTACACAACTCCAAACATTAAAGTTGTTTTAGTATACTGCATTCTGCTGGCTTTCTCAAGAGAAGCCAAATTCCACCATTGGTGGTTAATATCTGATAAAAGTGTCTGGTGGATATAATATTCTGCATGAATCAGTGTTCCATTCGATTCAGAGAATCAAATTCTGCAGCATGAAACACATTAAGCTTTCATTAAAGTGAACTACAAAATCTTCAGTGACATTTCCAACACATTCTGTGAAACAGATAGGCACATATTCAAAAATAAGATTATATAACCTGACTTACTTATTATATAAATACACTTAACAAAACCCTTGTACCTTTGCTAAGAAAAGGAAGTGCAAAACTGATTTATAAGCCTAATAGTACTCAAAATGACTCAGCTCAGCTACTATGCTTTAGGCAACTTTTTAAAAACTAGTGCAACTCCACTATCCATTTTAGTTTCAAAACACACACACACACACACACACACACATGTGCGCATGCGCGTGTGGTGCTATTTATCTGTGTGCAATTAGACCACTCATCTAACTTAGTGGGACATTTCAAAATCAGCCTCTTTTTGAAAAAAATAATTCATATTTAAGCCTTAGCAACCTAGGCAACTTCTATTTTTATTTCTTTCCATCCAATTTCATCCGTCTCTCTCTCCCCCCACTTTTTAAAGACATTTGACAAATTCTGCGGTTAGCTGCCCTAGAGCAATGGGTTTGACATTTTTCCTTCTCTTTCTAACTGCCTAACTTTTCTCAGTCAACACTTCAGCCCAGATGATTATGCATCCATCTAATAATTTCTCACAGTTTATTAAAAATCTGCACTAGACTTACAGTGCATTTAACATCTTGAATGCTTATGTCTTTTTGTCTGAGCTCTGTAGTTGGATGTGACCACTTCCTGCAGTCTGTTACACTTAAAAAAATTTCTGCACAAACTGCTGAAAACAGTCATTTTATGAGCTGGTTCATTCATTCTCAAAGTACATACTGGGACAGAATAGACACTACCCCTAATTATGAAGCAATTAAGAGCTTTTGTGAAAATCCAGGATTTTTCCACAGAGAAGGCTTCCTACTGTATCTCTAAATGTTCCGTTGCTCTGATCTTTTATCTCAATCCAATATTTGTGAATTATTCACACTCCAGTATATGGGTGATCGGTCTTCACTTTCTCTCTAGCAATCACTGGCACCAGGGGAAAAATAGAAACACAGAAACAGTCGTAGAGTCATCTGACGTTATGAAACAGAATATTGTTCTACCGATAAAAAAGGTAAGCAAGAGACAATCCAAATTTTAATTCAGAAATGCCTCCAAATTTTAATTCAGGAAAAAAAATGTGCATCAGGTACCCCACATGTAGGATATGCTGAGCTAATTGGCTTTATTATGGTACAAGTTTTCTCCATCCGCATAGCCCACTCCCTATTTTGACAGTGAGTCACAAATCCAGTGATCAAATGAAGTCATGGAGCTGTCAAACCTAACTCTTACCCACAAACAACCACAATGTGTTAAGCCAAGTAACACAATTTTTTCTGTCCTCTTTTTATTATATAACTAGACAGCTTGTGCCCCATTACACAGAGAAACCCAATGATTATAGATGGGCAAAAAAAGCAGTGGGGAGTGACTTCCAACTTCCTGCCATCTTTCCCATTGAATTTCTTTGTAGGAAGCTGGCAAGAAGAAATCCTTCCTTCCTTCCTTCCTTCCTTCCTTCCTTCCTTCCTTCCTTCCTTCCTTCCTTCCTTCCTTCCTTCCTTCCTTCCCTTCCCTTCCCTTCCCTTCCTTCCCTCTTTCCGATTGACTTTGCTAAGAGAAGCTTGTGGGGGGAAAGTTAGTGGGAAAGCGATCAGGAAGTTGCAGGTCCAAGCCAGAAGGGAAAAGTGGCTGCTGCAGGGTGGGGAAGGGAATGAGACAGTGCACTGAGGTGTGGGTCAAGAATTGTATATGGGAGTGCTCCAGATGTGTTGTGAAGCTTGGGAAGAGTGCATGGGTGGGCAGGGATGTGGGGAGGAGGGGGCGGGGGGGAAGATGTGAGAAAAGTGTTGCATAAGTTGGAGAGGGCATGTGGGAGATGCAGCTAGGAAAGGGTGCTGGGTGTGTGTGTGAGAGCTTTGAAATATGTGAGAAGTAGAATGGAGGTCAGGAATGTTGCATGTGTGTGGGGGATCTGGGTCAGAAAGGATACCTGGGGAGGGCAAGAGGTGGCATAGAGTTCAAGGAAGGCATGAGGGGAATGGCATGGTTCAGGAAGGGTGCCTGTGGTATCCAAAAGATGCTGCATGGGGTGGGGAAGAAGTACAGGGAGCAGCATGAATAAGGGGAATACGCAAGGTGCAGCATGGGCCAGGAAAAGTGCTGGAGTTCCTTCCTCCCTGTTTCTCCCTTCCCTTCCCTTCCCATCAAGCAAGTAAGTGGCTGCTGAGGAGTGAGGGATTGCAAAACTGGCTGGGAAACTGTAACAGAATGTTGATAATGTAGATCACATGACCACAGCAGCACTTAGCAGCAGCCAATAGCACTGAGGCAGTCACAATTTCCCCAAATTTAATTCCTCAGGAGTCATGGATTCCAGATTTTGCACACAGTTAGCCCATCTGAGGCACCTTAGTTCAAAAATTGTTGTCCCATGATGCACAGTTCACCCTTTGTCATGATCACGAGTCCTTCTATAATTTGAAGAATGGAAAAGATACATTTCACTTACACATCAACAAATAAGATTCACAGGCAAATGAGGAATTACATTTAGCTCTCTTATTAAAGGGTGACAGCCAAACATACGTCCCCTATTTATACAGTGCATCTATCTAGGCAACTACACAATGCTAAGGTGTGCCACAGATCATTATGATGGATGGTACAATAAAAATGATTGTTGTTGTTGTAAAAATTAAAGATAAAGTAATTTTCTTTAATTGAATGGGGGAGGAATTTACATGGCAATTCAGCTTGATTACAATCCTGACAATGATTAATAGACAATTAACTGGATTTACTGGTTGCCAATTTTTTCCTATCAGCAGCTTAACCTATTTTGGTATGCAGAAATCATCTAAGTGTTTGTACATATTATATCTGAACCATACAGAAAGACATATTTAATGTAATGTATAAAGCATATATATATATATGTATGTAAACTCCTGGATGGAATATTAAAAAGACACTGAATAATAAATAATTTAGCATTTGGCAAAAAATATATTGTGTTCCTTATAAAGAGTCATGTTTCCATTATGTAGATATTAGCAAATGCTTATCTTGACATAAATGAAGAGTTATTTTTTAATTTGATAGGTCTGATGATGCAAGGAAGTACTACATAACTTTCTTTTTCCCCAGGATAATTTTGCGGTCCTGGCACTACACAAGAAGCATAATAAATTTTGTAATATTTTTTTTTATCAGGACAACATGAGGATAACAACATAAAAACAACATATTACTCTCTTCAGGCTATTACAGAATAATAGTAATAGTTTCAAAGTCTATCAAAAAAATAAAAACTGGTATATAGTCTGCCACATAACCAATTTTATCCAAAGACATTTAGATGCAAACGCAACTTCTGAAATGGAGTTATATAGGTGTTATCTTATTTATGCTGTAGTCTAAACAACTTTACTACATCTCCTGTCAATTCAGTAAACTGTTTCCTGCTACTGATATAGAAAAAGTCAAATGGTATCCAAACACTTTATATATAAACAAGCAATCCCTTCTCACCCCTGAGGCCTGGGAATTTGAGGGTTCTTCATACTATCTTAACAGTTCCTAGCACTCTCCTGGACAGAGAGCTCTGATGTTGCTCCTGGGATCTGTTGGAACCATTCTCCCAGCTTAGGAGTCACAGCCCAAAGTGCTCCTGGGACCACTTTAGCCATAGCAATAGCAGTAGCATTTAGACTTATATACTGCCCCATAGTCCTTTACAGCAGAGGTCTCCAACCTTTCTGGCTTTGCAGACAGGCGAGGGGGGGGGGAAAGAGGGGATGGTTCTGTGCAAGCAGCAGACATGTGCACTGATGTGTGCAGTTCCATTTATGCAAGAGGCGGCTGAACACACCTGCCACCTGCATAAATGGAGCTTCACACCCGAAGGTGAGCGCCACCACTCATGCAAATGGAGCTTCCCGCACAAGCACCTGCTGCTCACGCAAATGCCCACCGCGCACGCAAATGGAGCTGTGTGTGCTTGCCCCCACTTGCATGGCAAATTCCAAATTGGCAGCAGCCTGGTACAACAGAGATTGGGGACCTCTGGTTTACAGCACTCTCTGGGCAATTTACAATGTCAGCATTATTTGCACGTTGCCCCCAACAATCTGGGTCCTCATTTTACCTCATAAAGATGGAAGGCTGAGTCAACCTTGAGCATGTAAGGATTGAACTACAGGCTGTGGGCAGAGTTTGTCTGCAATACTGCACTTTAACCACTGCACCACCACCAGGGATCCCTTTTGCCTTTACTTTTCACTTTGGCAATATATAAAGATGTGTGTTTGTGTGTGTGTGTGTGTGTGTGTGTGTGTGTGTGTGTGTGTATGAATGATAATGACAAGTATATAAATATATACTTGTATTCAGGTATAAAGAATATAGAAACAAAACAGGGTGATACAGCTGAATAATTTTCAGATCTAAATCTAATATATTTCCTTTGCCATCAGTATTTCTAAGATAATGTTGTTTTACTATTGTTGATAAGAAGCTCTGGTGACTTACTTGTGACTATGGTTACGGCTATAAGTGCCACCTGTATATTCCTACATATGGTTTCTGTAGCTGAACACTAAATCACCAGGAATGCTAATCTTTTTGGTGGAAACACACCTGTAAAGCAGAGCTTCCCATCATTTTTTTTTATTCTGAAGAATGCCACAGCAGACCAAACTATGATGACATTCATAATAAACCACTTGAGGAACAATTAGTTGTTCAATCCTGTGGTTTCTGTGTTTCACAATTGGCGAGTAACCAGTTGTTTTATCTGGACGCTAGACAGCTGGTTATGAAGATATTGAAAACAATATTGCTTAACAGGCATCTTGACAAGGTCGCAGGTCCAACTGATAAGGCCTAATAAATACACAGCAGAGTGATAAGGCCTGATAAATATATAGCAGCCAGTAATGGGAGTCTTTTCACAATGCTATTAAATTGTTGTCCCTTGTGGAATGACCTCTGACAGGCGCCGGAAATTTAGTTTTCCAACTGCCTGATAATTGTGCTGATATTATCCAGATTTGTGTTAAAATTTGAGACCTTTTCTGAGTCCCTGACACTAGACACACAGATAACTATTGTTTCTAAAGGATAATACTGTACAGTGTAGCTCTCATCAAATCAGAACAAACATCTGGTGAAAATTCAATGCCTTTTCTAACAGGACATTTGGATATTGGAAGAATGTTAGTATAATCATAATAAGCAGAACTAATATTTGGATTCCAAAACTATGCAGATCAACACAGGAATAAATCACACTGAAATAAACCAGACTTTATAACAGTTGTAGTTACAATGCTGGGGAATCGCTTTTTACCATAGATCCCCAAACAGATCTGTGCTCGGTGGCCAATGAATCTTTCTGAGGGTTAGTGATCTGGAAACTGTGTGATCCAGTTTGGGCCACTCCAGAATTATCACAACTCGTTGCTTGACTATGGAAGATAGTTGATAAATTGGGGTTTGTTTCTGTCCCTGAGTAACACGAAAAAACAAAAGAGACAAAACTTGCTGATTTTCATTAAAATAGCAGGCTCGGGAAATACCTATTTCGGAAAACTGGTGTCCTGTTATAAGAGATAACATATCCTTGAATGGGTTAAAAGGAACCTGGCAGCACCTTTCCTGACTAACAAATGTTATTAAATGACATACAATTCTGGTATGGGTTACAATTAAAACAGTAGAAAATAAGCAAGTTATTCAAATTAAGACCTGGCAGCTGTGGAAAAATGAGTCTATAAAACAATGCTTAAGGAGAGATTTAAAAAATGAAGATGTTTATTTAAAAAAATCCATGTTCTGCAATGCATGGCTTAGCCTGGGGGAAAAAAAATCACACAACCATCATTAAAGAAAAAGACAGGACATAGGATATCCCAAACAAATTTCCTTTAAAACATGTTTTTTAAATCAGCTGAGATTTGCATCTCCTTCCGTTCCTTCTTTGCTTCCCTCCCTTTTTTTTTTGCTTTTTAAAAGAGAGAATATGGTGACATTACCTAGTTGTGTAATAAAGCAAACAACTGAATTCAGAGAGCACAAGGACTCCACAGTTCAACCCTGAGCTATGTATATTCTCTTCTACTAGAGAATATAAATAGACTGACATTCTTCTGAATGACAGAGTAAATGATGACTCTGCACTAACTATGTGAATGTGTAGTTTGGGAGACTTTTCTTTGGGTTTTCAAATTAATTTATAGTGCTCTGATTCCCTAACCGGCTTCTGTGCAAGTGCTAATGAGGTTTGATTCTGATTCAGCTTTTATCAGCCGAAACAGACTAAGTGCTGCCACCTGCTGGAGACAGGAAGAACAAAATATAGGAACAGAATTGCTTTCTGTATAAGACGGGAAAGGAATAAAAGCAAATTACAGATTTTTTTTTTCAAACTTAAAAAAATATTTCGTGGTGCAGAGTGGGGCAAGGGCAGGGGAGGAGGAGGAGAATAACCCTGCCTAACTGCTAAATTAATAGGGAATAATTCTCTTCTGATGATGATGTCTTTTGAAAAATAAATGACAAAAAAAATTGAGACTGGGAAGATAATTCTTTGCAGCATTTCTGGGGAACGTTTCTCAATCTCACCAACTTAAATCCAGACATGTAGATTTAAACTCCCAGAATTCCCAGGCTTTCCTAATAATCACCGAGATTGAGACACACTACAGATAGTCCTCGACGTATGACTGACTGGTTGCTTAGCTACGTTCAAAGTTACAACAGATAAGGATACCAATAACTCGGATTTGAAGTTCCTATAGTCACCCACCCCATCCCCCCAAGATTATGTGATCGCACTTTGGGCACTTGCAGCTGGGTTATATTTGGGGCTGTTTGCAGTGCCCCATAGTCACATAACCCTAGTTCCTGATTGTTTTACTTAAAATCAGCATCTATTTCCAGTTTTCAGCAAAACCATGCCGATATCAAACCATTTGTTCACTTAGTGGCTGCAGTGGCTGTTTTATAGCATTTGCTGTAAACAACTGCTGCAAAAAATAGTAATAAAATTGGGTCAGTCACATGGGTGTCCTGATTTACAACTGTCATGAGTTATGCCAATGATGGGCAAGCTCCATCACAGTCGTTACTCAAGGACTACTTGTACTCTACAGCAACAGAGTTCAGCAAAGCTTTGCTACAGCTAAAAGCTGGAATGGAGGAGGTTTTGATCTATTTCTGTTACCTTGAATAAAATTTGTTCCAAGTCAAATTCTCTGCAAACCTCTAACATGGGAGTGAGCTAAAATCTAAAAATATAGTTAAATGAAAGAGCAGTGCTATTTTTTCCTACCTCATTCATTTTGTAAAGCACTCTCTTTCTCTCAGGACAGATGTATGGTAGAAGTGGTGTCACAAATACCACACATTTGCTTATTCACTTCACAAGCTTTTGTGAATTAACCATCTTTCTCTTCTGTCGGCTTTGCCCACGCATGAGAGTAATTGAGTTGCCCTGTGAGCTATTTTTTTTCTGATGTGCTTGTATCTGTGTCTCTCTTTTCTTAATCTCAAGGTTTTTGTTTAAACATTGATTTATAACCTAAGCTGACCACAGTCTATTATCTTACCTCATAAGTTAAGAAATTTTGTATCTGGAAAAAAAGGGGTGATATTTTAAAGCGATTTATCAGGTCTTCTGATTACAGATATGGGCTTTATTATATGATCCGTCGATTTTATAGTGCAGGTAGTCCTCAACTTATAACCATTCACTTCATGACTGTTCAAAATTACAATGGTACTGAAAAAAACAAGTTTTTCACATTACAAATATTGCAGTACTCTGTAGTCATGTGATCAAAATTCAGACATTTGGCAACTGGCATGTACTTATGATGGCTGCAGTGTCCCAGGGTCATATGATGATCTTTTGCGATTTTCTGACAAGCAAAGTCAATGGGGAAGTCAGTTTTAATTAACAACATTGTTAGTAACTTAACATCTGCAGTGATTCACTTAACAACTGTGGCAAGAAAGCTCGTAAAATGGGACAAAACTCACTTGTCTTACTTAGCAATGTAAATGTTGGACTCAATTATGGTCGTTTAAGTCAAGAACTACCTGTAATATGCACTGAGGGTGGGGGGGAAAGAGGTAATTCCAGACTGATGCTCTTTGCCAGCTGCTATAAGTAACACAAGCAGGTGTAAGTATTGCAAAATGAGTAAGTATTTAAGGAATCGCAAGCACTGGAGCACATACTTTGCACAAAACATTAGGCTCAATCCATGAAAGTTCTAGCTTGATCACAGAATCGATTTGAATAGGCTGTACAGGCTGAGAATAAAGTCGTTTCATACGTTCATTGATGTATTTTATGTAAGTCAAACACTTTTAAGTGTATGGAAGAGGACTGGAACTGACGGTATAATCACAGCAACCAAAAGAAATTGCATTGTCCATTTTGATTACAATTTCATACAAGTATTTGTGAAAGTAGTAAACAATTAACAGAAACTCAACCCCAAAAGAGTAGAAACTGGATTTTTGAAATCAGATGACTTTTATCCTAGTGACAAGGATTAAACTTGCAGAATAGTGGAAATATAGGTAGTCCTTGACTAATGACTAGTCACCCAAAAGATACTTATGACCTGATTTCAAAGTTAAAACAGCCACACAGACTCAATCTGTGATCGCATTATGGGCACCCGGACACCTTTATGGCTGTTTGCGGGCACCTGACTGTGATTTTCAACATTTCCAGCCTTTACTTCTGGTATCTCACAAAAAATGCCCATTGGGTAAAATGAATTCATTTAACAACTTCAGTGTTTGCTTAACAACCACAGCATTTGCTTAACAACTCTGGCAAAAAATGTCCTAAAATAAGGAATGATCATGCAGTTACCTGCTTAACAGCCAGAGACTTACGACTATAACTCCAACTCAAGAATCACCTCTATATCCCCCATTAAAGCAGTCAGATTCCATCCAAGATAGCATGAAATGACAGACAGCATGTTACAACAACAACAACAACAACAACAATAATAATGTTGGAAGGGACCTTGGAGGTCATCTAGTCCAACCCCTGCTCAGGCAGGAAACCCTATACCATTTCAGACAAATGGCTATCCAGACTCTTCTTAAAAACATCCAGTGTTGGAGCATTCACTGTTTCTGGAGGCAGGTTGTTCCACTGATTAATTGTTATAACTGTCAGGAAATTTCTCCTGAGTTCTAGGTTGCTTCTCTCTTTGGTCAATTTCCATCCGTTGCTTCTTGTCCTGCCTTCTGGCGCTTTGGAGAATAGCTTGACTCTCTCTTCTTTGTGGCAGCCCCTGAGATATTGGAAGATTGCTATCATGTCTCTCCTTGTCCTTCTCTTCATTAAACTAGACATATCCAATGGTTGCAATGATGGGATACAATCCACACAAAAAAACAACCAAACCCAGATCTGAATTTTTGCAAAGACAGGGGCTACATGAAAATAGGGTAACCTGAATTAGCAATAGCAATAGACTTATATACTGCTTCATAGTGCTTTACAGTCTTAAGTGGTTTACCGAGTCAGCCTATTGTTCCCAACCATCTGGGTCCTCGTTTTTCTAACCTCGGAAGGATGGAAGGCTGAGTCAACCTTGAACCGGTCGGGATCGAACCCCTGGCAGTCAGCAGAGTTAGCCTGCAACACTGCATTCTAACCACTGTTCACCACAGTTCTTCATTAATTAAATGGCTATAGACCACTGAACATTTCGGAAGGGCAAGATCAAAATAAAACGTATGTGTATATTATATATAATGTAACGGTTGCGGGAACTGGATATGCCTAGTCTAATGAACTGAAGGACTAGAGGAGATATGATAGCAATCTTCCCATATTTAAGAGGCTGCCACAAAGAACAGTCAACCTATTTTCCAAAGTACCAAATGGTAAGACAAGAAGTAACTGATGGAAACTTACCAAAGAGAGACTCAACGTAGAATTAAGGAGAAATTTCCTGACATTGAGGACAATTAATCAATGGAACGGTTCACCTTCAGAAATTGTGGATGCTTCATCACTGGAGAGTTTTAAGAAGAATTTGGACAGCCATTTGTCTGGAAGGATATAGGGTCTCCTGCTTGGGAAGAGGTTTGGGTTAGAAGACTTTCAAGGTCCCTTTCAACTCTGTTATTCTGTATTCCGTATATATAAAACACAATTCACCTTCCTCTATTCCTTGCGGTGGCATAATGCCTAGCTGCTGATTAGTTTCAGGAAATGTGGAGTAGAGTTAGTCTGCCTTCTAGCACCACCAAATTCCTTAAGCAAATGCAGTATTTTATCTGGACACTCTTTTAAGCAGGGGTGACACAGCAACAACAGCCGTTCTCAGTTGTACAAGATTCCACAAGGGTGAGCAACCAGGATGAAAGGCATCACGTCTCCCAAGCCCATGGTACATAATGCCTTGGTGCATTTTTTCCATACCAGCTTTTGCTTCTCAGTAACAGGAAGGAGATTCTCAGAAGACAGTTAAAAATTCATGTGCAGCCATTTCTACCAAAAGCAGTTTCTCTTCTCATTCTTAATTGCTTTAATGATGCAGCCACTGGCCACCATATATAAGAATCTGCCTAATGGAGAATACATTAATGTTTAAATGGCATTTTTTTAAAAAAAGGAAACTCATCTGTAGGTAAGTATATTTGTTGATCTAACTCTTCATCTTATCCCAAGCTTATGAACGGAACCACCTACTGGAAGAACCAGCATGAGAATAAGTAATACAAAATGTAAAGAGAAATAAAGTTTAAAGAAGGAAGCGGTACCAAGAAGTTGCACCTGTTGACAGGACATCCATGCAGTCTTCTCCCTCTAACTAGATATTCAGAACAACAACAACAACAACAATAAGGGACCTTGGAGGTCTTCTAGGTTGCTTCTCTCTTTGTTTAGTTTCCATCCATTGCTTCTTGTCCTGCCTTCAGGTGCTTTGGAAAATAGCTGGACCCCCTCTTCTTTGTGGCAACCCCTGAGATATTGGAACACTGCTGTCATGTCACCCCTCGTCCTTCTTTCCATTAAACTAGACATACCCAATTCCACCAACTGTTCCTTATATGTTTTAGCCTCCAGTCCCCTAATAACATTTGTTGCTCTTCTCTGTACTCTTTCTAGAGTCTCGACATCTTTTTTACATCGTGGTGACCAAAACTGGATGCAGTATTCCAAGTGTGGCCTTACCAAGGCATTGTAAAGTGGAATTAATACTTCACGTGATCTTGATTCTATCCCTCTGTTAATGCAGCCCAGCACTGTGTTGGCTTTTTTGGCAGCTGCAGCACACTGCTGGCTCATATTTAAGTGATTGCCCACTAGGACTCCAAGATCCCTCTCACAGTTGCTACTATTGAGCAAGGTACCACCTATACTATACCTGTGCATTTGGTTTTTCTTGCCTAAATGTAGTACCTTACTTTTTTCACTATTGAATTTCATTTTGTTAGATAGCGCCCAATGTTCAAGTCTGTCAATATCCTCCTGTATCTTAAGCCTGTCTTCTGGAGTGTTGGCTATTCCTGCCAGCTTGGTGTTGTCTGCAAATTTGATGAGTTCCCTATCCAAATCGTTGATGAAGATGTTGAAGAGCACCGGGCCCAGAACAGAACCCTGGGGCACCCCACTACAAACTTCCCTCCATGTAGATGCAGTTCCATTGAGGACCACACGCTGAGTACGGCCAGTCAGCCAGCTACGAATCCATCTGGTGGTGATGCTGTCTAACTCACAGTTTTCTCTTTTATCAAATAGTAGGTTGTGGTCTACTTTATCAAATGCCTTACTGAAGTAAATGATATCCACAGCATTCCTCTGGTCCACTAATTTTGTCACCTGGTCAAAGAATGCAACAAGATTTGTCTGGCATGATCTGTTTCTAGCAAACCCATGTTGGTTTTTGGTAATGACTTTGTTTGCCTCTAGATGTTCGCTGATTCGTTGCTTGATTATCTTTCCCAAGATCTTCCCAGGTATTGATGTCAGGCTGATAGGTCTGTAGTTTCCTGGATCCATTTTTTTTCCTTTTTTGAAGATGCGAACTACATCAGCTCTTTTCCAGTCCTCTGGTAGTTCCCCAGTGCTCCAGGATCTTTGAAAGATATAGTTCAGTGGTTCTAAGATCACTTCTGCCAGTTGCTTGAGAACCTTGGGGTGTAGTTCATCTGGTCCTGGTGATTTGAATTCGTCTAGGGTGGACAGGTTGCTCACTTAACATTTTCTTGCCTATCTTAACTTGTGTTTCTAACCTGTTTTTTACGGTATTGTTTTTGATAGGTTGGACTATTTTTTCCCTTTGTGTAAAGGTGGATGCAAAAAACAAGTTAAGTAGTTCTGCTTTCTCTCTGTTGCTTGTTATCTTCTTGCCACTTTCTCCCATTAACGGACCAATCATTTCCTTAACTTTTTTCTTCTTTTTTACATGTTGAAAGAAGCTTTCTTTTCTTATTTTTGACTTTTGTCGCTAGCCTTAGTTCATTTTGAGCCTTAGCTTTCCTTACTTCACCTTGGCAGGCTCGGGCTATTTGCTGATATTCTGCTTTAGTTATGTGCCCCTCTTTCTACTTTTCACTGTAGGTTCCTTTTTAGGTGGGAAAATTCAACAATGGGAAGGCTGTGATACAGCTAGAATGGCACATGATTATGGTGGTTAAAAAAAATGC
Source organism: Azemiops feae (assembly GCA_023970755.1). Classification (NCBI taxonomy): domain Eukaryota; kingdom Metazoa; phylum Chordata; class Lepidosauria; order Squamata; family Viperidae; genus Azemiops; species Azemiops feae. The sequence goes on from JALGBA010000406.1 coordinate 566,936, forward strand.
AGTCCTGCAGGCTAACTCTGCCCACTACCAGGAGTTTGATCCTGACCAGCTCAAGGTTGGCTAGCCTTCCATTTTTCTGAAGTCAGTAAAATGAGGACCCAGATTGTTGGGGGCAATATGGAGACTCTGCAAACAAGGAATCCCAATCCCTGGGCCACTATTGAGACCTGGCCCGCTCGGAACTGGACCACAGAAGTGGCAGGGAAGTGTGGGAGAGTGCAGCTCCACCTTCACAAGCAGTGGGCGCGCATGTGCACAAAACTCCATTTGCACACGCGGCGGGGGTGCATGCCCACCACTTGCACAAATGGAGCTGTGCGCGTGCTTGCACACCGCTCATATGGAACCATCCCCTCTCAAACACCCCTGGCAGTCCGCAAATCCAAAAAGGTTTGGGAACACTGCTATAAACCGCTTAGAGAGCACTATGGAGCTGCATATAAGTGCTGTTGCTAGTGCTATATCTGGGGTGTACCCTGAACATATGTGATTTTAGGATCTCTGCATAGATTATGGAATTCTAATGACTCTACCAATTTCTCTTTGCCCATGAAGAAATCTCCAAACAGGTAGGTTCTTGACTTACGACTGATTGTTTAGTGACCATTTGAAGTTATGACAGATCATCTCCCCCAAAGGTACTTACAATCTGCTTCTGAAGTTTCAATGCCACCCCTGAGGTCATGTGACTGTCTGTCAAGCACTTGGCAGTCAGCCGTGTTTTATTAAGGTTTTGCCCCAAGCCGCCGTTTTCTTTCAGGTTTTGACAAGAATGGCCCATAATGAACCATGGGCTTCCTTTACAACTGCAGCATTCACTTAACAACTGCTACAAAAAGATCATAAAAATGATCCGGCCAGATGGTAATCACTTTACGACCATAATGGGTAAGTTCCATTAGAGTTGTAAGTTGAGGATTACTTGTATAGCACTTTTCTCCTTATCATTATTTATTTACATAGATTAATGGACACGGGGGGGGGGGCTGTATATAAGCTACCATGGTATCCTATAATTTTATAAACGTGATACAGGCAATCCTCAACTTACAACCATTTCTTTAGTGGCGATTACATTACAATGGACACTGAAAAACAATGACTTACGACCGTCGTTGTATTTACAACTGCACAGTCACATATATAAAATTTGAACAATTGGTACCTGGCGTGCAACTGTCTTAGTCAGCTGACCAACAAAGTCAATGGGGAAAGCTACATTCACTTAATGACCACATGATTCACTTAACAACTGCAGTGATTTGCTTAACAGCCATGATAAAAAACGGTCATAAAATCACATGTCACTCATTTAATGATCTTGGAGTCCTAGTGGACAATCATTTAAATATGAGCCAGCAGTGTGCTGCAGCTGCCAAAAAAGCCAACACAGTTCTGGGCTGCATTAACAGAGGGATAGAATCAAGATCACGTGAAGTGTTAACACCACTTTACAATGCCTTGGTAAGGCCACACTTGGAATACTGCATCCAGTTTTGGTCGCCGCAATGTAAAAAAGATGTCGAGACTCTAGAAAGAGTGCAGAGAAGAGCAACAAAGAGGATCTGGGGATTAAAACATCAAAAACGGTTGCAGGAATTGGGTATGTCTAGTTTAAAGAAAAAAAGGACTGGGGGTGACATGATAGCAGTGTTCCAATATCTCAGGGGCTGCCACAAAGAAGAGGGAGTCAAGCTATTTTCCAAAGCACCTGAAGGCAGGACAAGAAGCAATGGCTGGAAACTAACCAAAGAGAGAAGCAACCTAGAACTAAGGAGAAATTTCCTGAGTTTTAGAACAATTAATCAGTGGAACAACCTGCCTCCAGAAGCGGTGAATGCTCCCAACACTGGATGTTTTTAAGAAGAGACTGGACAACTATTTGTCTGAAATGGTATAGGGTTTCCTGCCTGAGCAGACGGTTGGACTAGATGACCTCTAAGGGCCCTTCCAACTCTAGTTTTTATTTATTTATTTATTTATCATCATCATCATCTTGCCTTGCTCAGCAACAGAAATTCTGGTCTCATTTGTGGTTGTAATGCGAGGACTACCTGCTTCCCAAACTTTTTTTCCTTCATTACCCAAAACTACTTATTAGAAAGCTGTTATTTAAATGTCCCTGTTGAACTTGGAAATGAACATTGGAAATTACTAATGTTTGGTAATTTACCCAGGTTTGGGAAGCAAACATTGCTGCAAATATTGTTTTGCCACAATGAGCAGGATTGTAAAAAGCAGTTACAGTATCTCGATTCTTCCTCCTTTTATTAATTTGCAGAGAAGAGACAGAAAGCAACCTTAATCAATACCTCAAGTAGTGATTTAAACTCTAGGAGGACTAATGGCTTGCAAGTTCAGCAAAGGAAATATGTAAAATGACGTTGGCAAGACTGCAAAGAAACAACTTTAAACGCATGCCAATAATATGAACATGTTCTGCTGTATTTTTTTAAGGCCAATGTGTTTCTTCCTACCAGTGAAATATATATAGGCTGGGAGAAAAAAATCAGTTCAATCCCTTTGTCTTTTTCTTTTCAGAGCCCCTTGTTTAAAGGAGAATCAATTACAGTTTTGAGCATGCAGCATTTCTTGCTCACAGTATGCATTAATTATAACGTGAGTAGTGAAATTGGTCCTCTCTCCTGAAATGACCAGAAGAGGAGTCTAATAATTGCATGTTTTAAGCTGAGCAAAAGTGTCCCTTCCGCAGATGCATTCATCAAGAGCAAACTCACAAAGGCTATGTTAATTTCACTACCAGAAGCGAAGCGATGCATTCATGTTATCCCCATAATAAAACTGCTTCCTAGCAGCAATGCAGGATTTGCCCCGTTTGCATTGTTTGTATTTCTATATGTCAGATCTGTAGGTGTTTGCAATCAGAAAAGTCTATCCTTCCATGTTGCCTGTTGACAATGCTCAAATAACAGCACCTGCTGTTTGTGAAACGTTCATAAATAAAAATGGTGAATTACTGGAGGAAGGAACTGAAACTCACTGTCAGAGTCAAGTCCTTCCCACCCTATCACATTGATTTCTATGGCATCTTCTTTCGATCCCATCTGTCTTGGCATACAAGGTAATTTATTTGCAAAAACACCTTTTAAAAAAACACCTTAAAAATCAATACATCAAGCCAGGATCATCATAATAAAACAAACAGTACTGGAAACAATCATTTATCACTGTTCTTTTTTTAACTATGGCATGTCTGAAAAAAAGAACCATCTTGAGGATTATTTTTTTTTCCAGATAGCTCCAAGAGGCAATAAAGATATAACAACTGTGATGGTCATTCCAGTCTTAAAGCTGTTGAGGAATGGTGAGGGAGTATGAATGGATTTTCAGAAAACATTGCAGACTACAGGAACCCTTTGCACTTCAGTTTGAGATGCAGACAACACAGACTCATCCCCAACAGCCTACGCCTGTCTTCAACAGTGAAGGGACACAGGGCAGAAAACATTCTGCAGCAGAAAATGCTCAATACACATTTGCACTATTGAGGTGACCCCCAGGACACAGGTATGCCTCCAAGTGGCCTCAATGACTCTCTAAAAGAATGCAAATGATCAGCTGTCTGCAAAGAATATAAATCTTTCCATTCCCCACCATCCAGTCAGAGCCGAAGAAGCTTCTTTGATGAGAAGCGAAACGTCTTCAAAGAAAAACAAGAAAGTCCAGTTGCCTCCTGAAAAAGCACCTTTGGGACTGTGGAGAAAAACCTCCTATTCTCTCCAACCAGAGTTCTAGCATCATTTATAGGAAGCACTTTACCCACCAATCCCATCACCCTGAATATTTTATAAGACATATAATATGCAAGCGAAAGTCATGGTGTAAATCCTCGACTCACAAGCACAATTGAGCCTAAAATTTCCTTTGCTAAGCAAGACAATTGTTTAGTGAGTTTTGCTCTATTTTATGACCTTTCTTGCCACAGCTATAAAGTGAATCACAGCAGTTGTTAAGTTAGTAACATGGATATTAAGTGAATCTGGTTTCCCCACTGATTTTGCTTATTAGAGCAGGGGTCCCCAACCCCCAGTCCGTGGACCAGTACCGGGCTGCAACATGCCAGCAACCGGTCCACATAAACAAGCAAAGCCCAATCCGCGGGATCCAGGCAGCACACAAAACCACGCCCCCTCCGGTCCGCGGAAAAACCTCTCTCCACGGAACCGGTCCCTGGTGCCCAAAAGGTTGGGGACCTCTGTATTAGAAGGTGGCAAAAGGTGATCACATAATCCTGGGACTCTGCAACTGACATAAATACAAGCCAGCTGCCAAGTGTCTGAATACTGATCACATGACTATAATGAGGAAGCAACGATCATCAGTATGAAAAATATCATATCATTTTCAGTGCCATTTTAACTTCAAATGGTCACTAAACAAATGGTTTTAAATCAAGGACTACCTGTAATTATGCTGAGCTGTGGCCATTTTTCTAAGCAAGACTATACTGCCAGTTTACTTATTAAATTTATATGTTGCCATCTTACTGACAAGCAACTCTGGGCAGCTTACTATCATAAAAACAGAGATATAAAACACAAAATATTAAATAAACCCAAATTAAATAATTAAAGGCCAGAACCAGTATACTGCAGGATGGAGGTGAGATCTTCTTCCTTGTCCACTAATCACCTCCAACATGGAATGTCCCCATGTTTATAAGTAGAGAAAGCAGCTATTATAGCAACCTTAACCCCTGGAATCATCTCTATCCAAGATGACATAACTAAGGTTCATTTTTTAATTAGATAAAACATTTTTTAAAAAGTGAGATACCCATTTCAGTTGCAACTTCTGAATTTCCTTTAAAATCTAGAAATCAAAAGAAGAAAAGGAGATGCAATTCTGTGTGTCCAATGGATCTGCTTTATTTTAGGGGGGGAAATGACATCATATGGAAGGAATTATCTAAATAAATATTGGTTTCCTCTGCAACAATTGTTTAAGGATAACAAATACTCTGCAGAGAAGGACATATAGAACAGACAGAATTTGGGGTGGTAGTAGTAGAGAGTTAGTTTGGTGTAATGGTTAAGGTATCAGGCTAGAAACTGGAACTTAAGCAAAAGTCCTGTTTTGGGCACAAAGCCTTGGGCCAGCCACTTTCTCTCAGCCCTAGGAAAGAGGTAATGGCAAATAGTTCTGAAAATTTCTGAAAAATTTTGCCAAGAAAATTTCACGGACTTGTCCAGGCAGACTCAAGAATCACACATAGCTGAAACAAAGGAAAAAAGAATAGTAGTACTAATTTCTATTTAATCCTTTTATTAATTAGTATCATAATGGTTCAACTTACAACAACTTACTGCAAAAGTCCACAAGATGTATGGACTACCAAATTGGTTTTTTTTAAACAATGATTTAGTATCAGCTTTTATAAATGCAGTGTTCATTGAGCAACTGAAATGGAGGAAAAGAATCTCTAAAGATTTCTACTATTCTACTATTTCTACTATTCCTAAAATAACCCCCTCACTACAGCGTGTATATAGCTTTTTCTAAAGGGCATTCTGGAACAAACTCTAATTTTTCAAGGCAGATTAAATAAACAAAAGCTCACATTAATTACAGTCAGGAGTTCTGGGCAACTTTCCACAAAAGCAGGTGCAGAGAATACACAAGTTCCTTGCTGATTTGGAAACCTTGCAATGGTTAGACTAGTGTTTTTCAATTCCAGCCACTTGAAGATGTGTGGACTTCAAATCCCAGAATTGACCTGCCAGCATGCTGAAGTCCATACATCTTCAAGTAGTCAAGGCTGAGAAACACTAGGTTAGATAATGTCATAGTAACTCTTACTTTGAAGTGATATTCCAAGTGTTAGAAGCAAGACAGTTTGAGAATTTATCTGAATCTGCTACTCTCAAATCAGCTTTTCTTTAAACACACAGCTGGTTCAATTCTTCAAGATTTCTTATATTAATAGCATGCAATTTATTTAATGATGAGAAGATGCCACACACAAACATGATAATTAAAATGAAAGCCCAATATATTTAGAACTGCATAAAAATACTGCATGAGGTATTTATTTTTCTTAATATAAAATGACCTCCATCAAAAACTAAATCAGGACTCTTGGATCTTCTCCATACTTGCTATGTCTTATTGGAGGAACTAAAAGGTGAAAAGAGCTTCAGCAGAAATAACATATACATTAAACCTGCCCCTTCTTACTTACAGGCATTCTATTCATGGAAATAAATCATGGGAAATGATACGAATAGAATGATACAGGTAGTCTTCAACGTACAACTCTAGTCATGTCTGCCCATTACAATCCTAAGTTGTGATAGTTGTAAAGTGGACCACCCATGTGACTGACTCAATTTTACACTCATTGATCGCTATATGTATTTTTGCAGAAAACTGGAAGTAATTGTTTTTTGCCAAAAACCTTGCAAATCGTGGTCATGTGATTATAGGAAGATGCAAATAGCCATAAATGCAGGCCAGTTGCCAAACATCCAAAATGCAGTCATGGGGCTGTGGGGGTTCAGAACTGTGGAACTGGGTCATAAGTACTTTCTGGAGGGGGGGAACTGTCATAACTTTGAACAGTTGTTAAGTGACTGCTTGTAAGTCAAGAGCTACCTGTATGTTGAAAAGCCATTCTTCAAACATGTGGGAAAGCCCATCTGCCATTTTGCCTCTTCATAAAATACACAAAACAAAGTGACTGGCCAAAAACCAGGAATGCTCTTTATCATCAATGTTGAGTAAATATATTATTGATTGGTGTATATCAAATGGGGATATGCAAAACTCCAGGTAATAAAAACATGGATAAGGCATCCTTTCTGTACAGAGTTTCAGTGTTATTTTCCTGAACTATACTTTTAATTATTATGAGTCAAAAGTAAATGATCTGGTAAAGAGAGCCAAGAAAGAACTTGGAAAAACACCTTAATATAAGACAGGTCTGAAAGGGATGCTTTACGATTATGCCACTTTAACTGTACTATATCAAAACTACTTCTTTCCATGGACTGACCTTTATTTCCTAAGACAGTGGTGGCGAACCTATGGCACGCGTGCCAGAGGCGGCACTTGGAGCCCTCTCTGTGGGCACACTTCCCGTTGCCCCAGCCTTGCCTCCCCCCGCGACCCCCTCCTCACCAGCAGCCTCCCAGAGGAGAGTCGCCCCCGAGTGTGGCCCACGCAGAGCAGCGCAGCCAAGGACATGGCAGCCAGGCAGCGTAGACAAGACTCTGCCCTCATGCCCCATCGCGCACAGTTGATGCTGCGGGGCGCGGACAGAGGGCGTGGCCACCATGGCGCTACTGGGCTGCGGCGGGCCCTGGAGGCGGTGAGTGGCCCTGCGGGCAGGCGGGGTGGGGGTGGGGCGGGGGGTGGAGCAGGGGCGGGGCCAGTTTTTGGGCACTCGGCCTCTAAAAGGTTCGCCATCACTGTCCTAAGACCATGTTGCTTGGGGAAGGCTTCAATGAATAAATGGACTCCATGTGCTTTGCTGTCGATCAATCACTAAGTTGTATCTGACTCTTCCCGACCCCATGGACTATATAGCACCCCTCTGTCCTCCACTGTCTCCTGGAATTTGCCCAAATTCATGCTTGTTGCATTGATGACACTATCTAACCATCTCATCCTCTGCCATCCTCTTCTCCTTTTGCCTTCAATCTTTCCCAGCATCAGGGTCTTTCCCAATGGCCAAAGTATTTGAGCTTCAGCTTCAGTATCTGTCCTTCCAAAGAACAGCCAGGATTGATTTCCTTTAGAATTAACTGATTTGATCTCCTTGCAGTCCAAGGGACCCTCAAAAGTCTTCTCCAATGCCACAATTCAAATGCATCAACTCTTTGGCCCTTCCTTATAGTCCAACTCTCACAGTCATACATTACTAGTGGGAAAACCATACCTATGACTATACAAACCTTTGACGACAGGTTTATCCAGTTTGATGTCCAATTTATGTGTGATGACTAACACCAGTTACAAATGAAGTGTTAAGAATCATTATCATCATGACTTTCTGATTAGTTTCCTCCCAAACGGATCTCTAAAGTAGGAACCCGCAACCTGTTACACTCCACATACAAATTAGTAGCACACAAAAGTGTTTGAAACTGAACAACCTCAAATTCAAAACAGGTGTGTTCCAAGTAGAAAGTATTCTGTTTTGAGCTCAAATCACCTCTAAAATGCTCAGAACCATCTGTTTCAAATTCAAAACGTAACTTTTACATTCAGTGGGGCATTAGGAAATTTGGAGCAGTTTACTTCAAAAAGGTTTGTGTATTCTTACTCCTGAGCTATATTCTTCTAGAGAGTCTGTGAATTATTCTTCAGCAACATCTGGAGTTTTACAGGTGGCTTACCTTTGCTCAAGATAATACACAACATCAAGAAATATATATATTGCTTGTAATATACATATGATAAAAACAAATAAAACAAGAAACATGAGGGGAAAAAGAAGCAATAATATTTTTAAATATAGCAAATAAAATCACAATAAAAATATTAGCCAAGGTATATTCAATAAACTTTTCAATTTATTCAATTCTAAAATCACAATTTTTCACTTTTTTTTTTTTTTTTGCTAAAACCCAGCATTTACTAATGCTTTCGGGCAAAACTCACCCATTGCCAACAATGGATTTGCTTAACAATTGTAGTGTTCACTTAACGCTTACAGAATTTGCTTAATGATCATGGTAATTCATGTACAATCACCTCAAAAAAGTTTGTACAATCAGGTTCAGTAATATAGTGACTCACCAACCTATGACCATAATTCCAGTCATAACTCGAGGATTATCTGTACATGCACAAATAAATATAATTTAACAGTCTGATATTTTAATATCAAAATTATGTCTTCACCCATCCCCTTATGCTTAACAAAAGGACAAATTCATAATGCATATACATACATACACATAACCCACAAAATTCCCTAGTACCATGTATCAGGCTTAAAGTAGCAGCCTCCTCCATCCTAGACAGATTGCAAGCTTCCTTCAAGGATAACTGCATATTCCATAAACTGGCAGAGAATCCACATTTCAATGGTCTGCATGCAAAAGAAAGCTGGTTTAATTCTCAGCCCTACCACATAGATTTGAGGAAAAACCTATCTGAAAAGGGGGTTGCAAATTGTTGCACACAATGTTGACTTAGATTGAGCAACAGTTTGAATTTCTATAATAGAAATAGACAACAAATGATACTGCTAGATTTATCAGGAGCACCATGGAGCTGGTTAGCTTGGGCACTACTTTTCAAAATCTAAGAGAGGTCTAGGTGAAAATTGCTATACAAGTGAAGATCTGTGCTTGTTATCAAGCTCCAGGATGGAGTAACAGGTATAATTTAGCCGAAGCAATGTCATCAGACTGAGGTGGCTAATTTTGAGCAAGTGTGCAGAGTATTTTTCTCCCTGACTATTAGTTTCTCAGAGAGAGAGAAAAAGTAATTAGCACCAACACGGAACACCTTAAGAATTGCAGCTCAGGAAGGAAAGCATTAGCACATCTTCCCCTTATGTATAGACATTTCTGCCTCAATTAATTTGTCTACTATAGAAATTATTCTCTTCTTGAATTTCTCCCCCTGAAGAGCCATCAAGGACCTTTATTCATAAGAAGAAACGTGGCACCTCTCACAGCAAACAATTCTAGAATAATCAGCTTTTACAATATCTATGTATTGATATATTTTGGTTAAGATCTTTTGTTGAGGTCAGAAAGTGCAGTGCATCAAACTGCATTGTAGTTTACAATAGTGAAGTAACTATAAATTTGTGAGATAAATCAATTCCTTCCTCAAACATAGTAAAAAAAATCAAATGACCACCAAGTGTAAACATTATTTATCTTTACTATCATTGACTACAGGAATATGGCAGGAACTCATACAGCCCTGAAAAACATTTCCAAGTGACAGCCATCCAGTTTAAAACCAACACAAATGTTCTCTGAATTTATTGCATCAGTCTGACTATAATTCAACCAGGATGTTAACTATTTGCAAAATCGATCAATAAATAAAGGGGGATATAAAGAGATTCAACTATGCCATTTGATGTTGCAAAAATATGCTACTCAGGCCAAGACTTCATGCCAACTGCTTAAAGCATACATAATTTAGTAGAATGATTCAATAGCAATGAACAATTCATTGAATAAATAGATACCCAAAATCAACAGAAGCGTTTGGGACAGGCAGCGCAGATAATTTGCCTGGAATATAATAGCACTATTTTATTTCATGCAGGGAGCAAGGGAGGGAGGAAGGTAGGAAGGGAAGGAAGGAAGTAGGAAGGAAAGTTTAAAGTACTTCAAAGGGAATAACTTCAGGACAAATTGATAAAGTATAATTTACAGAAACATTCTATAGATAGTTCTCAACTTACAATAGGTCTCTTAGTGACTGTTCGAAGTTATGACAGACACTTTACAACCCGGATTGAAAAGTGTAATGGCTGCCTCCTTCCCCCTGCAGTCATATAACTACGTTTTGGCACTTGGGCAACCAGTCCACATTTATTGCAATTTGCAGTGCCCCATAATCACGACTGCTACTTACGATGTTTTTGATGGAAATCAGCATTTACTTCCAGTTTTCTACAGAAACGCCCCAAACAATAGGTTCATTTAACGAATGCAGCATTCATTCAACAACCACTGCAAAAACGTTGATAAAATTGGGTGCTACCACATGGTGACCGGCTTAATGACTTGCAACCGTTACTACAGTTTCAATTACAGTTGTTAAGTCATGGACTACCTGTAGTTTTCAGCTATTATAGCTACTTACTAAATCCATACATTGCACTAAAACAATAATGTGGTTTATTCAATTTTAGCTTAGAGCTTGTATGAGTTCAGTTATTATGATTTATGAAGTATGATGTGTCTAGTATAATGTGTGAAGTCAGCCATCATACCTTATTTAGCAAAATATGGTTAAGACAAACAGGCTTTGCAGGCATGAACCGGACCAATGTGTTTCAAGTATAACAATTCTTCCTGAAGGGTACTCTTTTTCACAAGAACTCTTCCAGAAGAGAATATGTGATGAAAATTTGTTATACAGATAGTCCTCAACTTATGACCACAATTGAGCCCAAAATTTCTGTTGTTAAGCAAGTTTTGCCCCATTTTATGACCTTTCTTGCCATGGTTGTTAAGTGCCTTTATTAAGTTAGTAACATGTTTGTTAAGTCAATCTGGCTTCCCCGTTGATTTTATTTGTCAAAAGGTTGCAAAAGGTGATCACATGACCTTGGGACACAACAGTCGTAAATATGAACTAACTGCCAAGCATCTGAATTTTGATCACATGATCATGGGAATGCTACAAATGTCATAAGTGTGAAAAATAGTCATAAGTCACTTTTTTTAGTGCCGTTTTAACTTTGAGTGGTCACTAAATGAACTGTTGTAAGTCGAGGACAACCTGTATACAAAATTCTTAAGGGTTTCCGACCAATGACACAAAGAGCTCTGTGGACACATGTGAATTTGTACCAAAATTTGGTGATAATTTGCTTATTCATAATAAGTTGATTTTTATTAGATTTTTGGAATCCTATAGAAGTTGTCAAGAACAAGTCACATGTTGCAATATGCTGACCCCAGGATTCCATAAAGATCCTTACAAGCTTTAGATGACAATATAATTATCCATATAAATAAAAAAATCAAAACTTGTGGTACATGTAGCAAATTGGATCACTTCTGCTCCAGTGTACTTCTCCTTCACAAGTGCAGAGAAACATCAATTTAACAGATTATTCAGGAAGAACAGGTGTTTAATGCCCATTAAATTCAGTTACATAATTTGCATAACAACAGAAATCAATGTAAATCGTGTTAATTTACATTAATTATCTGGATTACTTTGGATGCAATAGAGTTTGTCTATTATTTTGTATGGACACAAAATCTGTTCATTGCATCCAAAGTCTACCTAATGACTGTTAGGGCCTGTTAAATCCAAGTTTTATTGCAAAGTTATTTTACAATGAATTTATCTGTACAGGCCTCTTTTAATATGAAAAGTTTTAGGCAGAAAAAAATATCAGAGTCAGAAAAATAACCAATTTACAAAGAGCACAAATTGAACGTGTATTTACACGGTATGTATAGTTACTAGAGGAATTTGTCTAAAGTTTTGGCTGGTATCCAAAGAGTTTTTCTATTGGGTGTGCTCAGTAGAATGGTGTATATATTTCTCTCCATATGTATTTGTAATCAGTTTCTTCTCCAATTCCACATCACTAAAAACTTTCTGTTAGAAAAGCAGATTTAATAGATCATTCATTGTAGTTCATGTTTCCATCACCCAAAGGATTAATGCTGGATTTTTCCATTCCCACCACTGCAATGCACAATATTTTTCCAAGTATCATATTCATATTTCATAATAACCTTTCTCTGAGACTCTCAGACCTTCTCTGAGAAAATGAGAAATTTGCAGATGCAGAAGATAAACTTAAGGTATTCCTCGAATTACAACCATAACTGTGTCCAAAATTTCCATTGTTAAACAAGGCAGTTGTTAAGTGAGATTTGCCCCATGTTGCAACCTTTTTTGCCACAACTGTTAAGTGAATCACTGCAGTTGTTAAGCGAATCACTGCAGAAGCATGCAGTCATTAACCAAATCTGGCTTCCCTCAATGACTTTGCTTATCGGAAGCCAACTGAGAAAGTTACAAATTGTGATCCTATTGACCAGATTTTTATTGTAAGACCAATGGAATACTGCAATGGTCATTGGTATGAAAGCCGATCATAAATCACTTTTTTCAGTGCCACTGTAACTTTGAATGGTCACTAAATGAATGATTTTAAATCAATGACTACTACAGCCAAATTGGTTATCTATGGTTTGAAGATTAATATCCCTGCAACAAAGATATGAGGAAGAATAGTTTTCCATTGGAAATTCACAACATTTTACAAACAAAGCATAGCTTTGGCTTCTTTGATGCACTCTACTAATTGGGTAAGCATTAATAATAATGCAATAATGATGCACCAATTAATACACAAATGATCATTCCCTCTTCTCTTAAAGAAGGAAACTTGATAGGCACTTACTAATTCCAATACAACGTCAGCCCCATATCTTCTTCAAAATCAAATAAATAGTATTTATTTGAACACAGAAGACATTTGATGGATTCAAATAATTACAAGTAATAAATAATAGGTGAATCTAAGACTAAAGTCTCACTCCAATCAGGGTGAGGGTAACTTGTTGTTCAGTTACTAAGTTGTGTCCAATTCTTCGCAACTCCATGGACCAAAGCATGCCAGGCTCCTTTACTTAGCATTTGCAAAACCCAAAACTTTCAAATGGTTTCAGAATTCCATAGAAAATGAATTTTTATTACTAGATGAATGCAGAAAAATATGCTTCAAAAATGTTGAAGAACAGGGGTGGGAAACTATGGTCCTTTTATGATTTGTGAACTTCTACTCTCAGAATTCCTGATCCATTATGGCTGGCTCAGGAATTCTGGGAGTTGAAGTCCAGAAGTCGTTAAAGGGGCCATAGTTGCCTACCCCTGGCCTAAAGAATGCTTGCTTTATAAGACTGTCAAGGGGACATAATTGATAAATATCAGGTTGACACATCATGCTAAACCAAGGAATACTGAATATATCACAACTGAGTTGACACAACATAATATATTCTGGTTTAATGTAAAGTATGGATTCAGCCACTGGAGTAAGAAATTAATTACAGCTTCTTCACAAATAACTCTAATGTCATCATTGCTCTTCTCCCTGTCTCATTCCCAATGTTTGGGAAATGATGTATGTTTGTTAAACTATGGGGACAATTATATTCATCTTTCCCAGTTGATTATCATCTGGCTTCCCAAAAGGATATTATTCAAATAAAAGAACTCTTGGTGACTGAACTAGCTCCCATGTCGATTGTATAATAATAAAAAGAATATTATGATAAATATAATTTATTCTATGTATTTTATAAAGCCTGCCAATCAATTATAACAAACTTTCATATAAAACAAAGATTTTTATAGTGTGAAAGTAACAGAGCAACTGGTAGAAAGCTCAGAAAAGAGATAGAGGTAGTTCTCAAAACATGACAGTCGTAAAGACTGACCAACCCAATTTTATGAATTGTTTTGTGTAGCTGTTAAACAAATATTGTTGTTGTTAAGTGAATGCTCCAATAGTTCTATAAACCAATGCTATGGCACAGTTTTCCCGAAAACTGAAAGCAAGTGCCAGTTTCTAGCAAAACCATCATAAAATGTGGTCATGTGTCCATGGAATGCTGCAAACAGCTATAAATGCAGTCATGTTGCCTAATACCTGGTTATGTGACTTGGGGGGGGGGACATGATTGTCAGAACTTCAAATCTGGCTTGTAAGTAGCCCCAAGGTAGCCCCTCTGATAACTTCAAACAGTTGCTAAGCAACTGGTTATAAGTCAAGGACTAACTATACAGCATTTTCTCTTAAAGAAAGAGGTTGAGATAAACCATGTAACCTCCTGTCTAAAACTAATCTATGCATGAAACTAAGAGGAAAGAATGTACTATACTATTGTACTATTGTACATCTTGGCACTAACGATCTGTCCCAAAAAGATGTACTCTCTGTGCAGAATGATTTCCAGAGCTTGGGGCAGGAACTTAGCAGAATAGGCTGTAGGCTTACTTTTTCAGAGGTTTTACCAGTGTATAAGGAGCAAAATGGAAAAGGCCAGCGTATAGCAGAATTCAATATGTGGCTAAAGGAGTGGTGTAAAGGGGAAGGCTTTGGATATATTAGTCACAATGTCTGTAGCTGGTCTAATGAAAAAATGTACAAAAGAGATGGTTTGCATCCATCAAAGAAAGGGACTGAGTTACTCGGCTATAAATTCACAGATTTTCTGGAGGAATATTTAAACTAAACAGCGGGGACAGTGAGTTAATTGATACAGAACATCCCTGTCCCCGGCAATCTAACAATTATAGGGTTATCAGTGCATGTAACATAGATGTGTGTGTGGACAAGAATATCAACCTTTCTGTCAAGCAAAATCAAGCTTCTAATAGCAAGTGCCACACAAAGTGCACTAACCAAATAGGTGGTAAGACAATAGGGGAACTCAGGCACCACACAGGTTACGTAGAAAGTAAACACAGGGTCAGTCATAAAGGACTCAAATGTCTATATACCAATGCACAGAGTATGAACAGCAAACTGGGTGAATTAGAAATTCAGGCTAATGAGGGCAGATATGATATGTTGCCATTACAGAAACATGGTGGGATGAAACCCACAAATGGAACACAAGGCTAGAGGGATTTAAATTATTTAAAAGAAACAGACCAAATAAAAGAGGAGGTGGAGTTGCTCTATATGTAAGAAATAACTACATCTCTACAGAACTAGAGCACAACAATGATGAAAACTGTCTTGAATGCATTTGGGTCAATATAAAAGGGGGGGGGAAATGACATTGCCATAGGTGTATACTACAGGCCACCCAACCAAACAGAGGAAATAGATGAACTTTTTGCTAGTCAGCTAACTAAGGTATAGGAAGCACATCACAATAGTAATGGGGGACTTTAACTACCCTGACATCAACTGGGAGACAAAACTCGCCAACAAGTGGAAGATTCAAACGACATTGCCATAGGGATCTGGAAGGCTAGTGGACAATCACAATATGAGCCAGCAGGTGATGCAGCTGCAAAAAAGCCAACACAGTGCTAGGCTGCATTAACAGAGGATAGAATCAAGATCACGTGAAGTATTAATACCACTTTACAATGCCTTGGTAAGGCCACACTTGGAATACTGCATCCAGTTTTGGTCACCACGATGTTAAAAAGTTGTTGAGACTCTAGAAAGAGTACAGAGAAGAGCAACAAAGATGATTAGGGGACTGGAAGCTAAAACATATAAGGAACGGTTGCTGGAATTGGGTATGTCTAGTTTAATGAAGAGAAGGACGAGGGGGAACATGATAGCAGTGTTCCAATATCTCGGGCCGCAAAAAGAAAGAGGGAGTCAATATTATCCAAGGCGCTGAGGGTCAGACAAGACGTAATGGATGGAAACTAGTCAAGGAAAGAAGCAACCGGAACTGAGGACGAAACTTCCTGACAGTTAGAACAATTAACAGGGAACAAACGGCCTCAGGAAGTGGTGAATGCTCCAACACTGGAAGTTTTTAAGAAGAGACTGGACAGCCATTTGTCTGAAATGGTATAGGGTTTCCTGCCTGAGCAGGGGGTTGGACTCGATGACCTCCAAGGTCCCTTCCAACTTTATTATTATTATTATTATTATTATTATTATTATTATTAAACAAAGAAAATAACTTTCAAAGTTTTGTACATATTTATTAACAAAATTGTTTCTCCATGAGAAGAAAAAATACTGCATATGGCAGGGAGGGGAATCCACATGGGCTAGATTGAAGATAAGACAACGTTTAAGTTTCAGGAACATTTACAGCATTTTCAACATTAGACCATTTCCTGAGGTGCTATTTGGTCATTAGAAAGGGATTAATTTGACATCACCCAGCAAGCATTTCCACTATGGCCAAAAAAAAATAAAAAATTATATAAGTCTTTGACTACTGACCCAGTTTTTGAAAACCAATGCCACAGCAAATATAGCTTCTGTAAAAATTAATTTGGAGATGGAACAAGTAGTTCAATAGAAGTTTAATCCTTTGGACAAAGAATTAAGAAAAGACCTATGTCGTAGGGCACTGAATAATCTCACCCTGAGATTAGTCATTGATGTTTGTCTTTACTTTAAAAACACTAAGTTTCTCCATATTAGTCTTCAACTGCAATTCATGTCCGTTTTCCCTTTTTTTCTCAAGTCAAAAACTGTAGGCATCATAAATTAAATGTCTAAGCAGCCAAATATAATCTTGAAGTGGTAGATAATAATAGCCAGTTTAATTATATCAAGGGCTTCACTATATATTGAAAACAATTCACTATGACATCTTATACTTTCTGATTTTGGACTTTCTGACATCTGCAAAATGCAAGCATACAATGTTTGCTGCTTCTTCAGGACTGTTATTAAAATCTGGTTGGCCTCTGCAGGGGAAACATTCAGCAGCAGTTTTATTTCCATTAATTTGCCTTTTCAGATGTTTACAAAAATGCCCAGAAACAGAAACTGCCATCTTAAACTTTTACGGTGCCTGAATATCACATGACTGGGGTTAGTACAAGGACCAGTCATATGTCAATTTTCAGTGCTATTGTAACTTTGAACGGTTTCTAAATGAATGGTCGTAAATCAAAGATTATCTGTAGTATCTACACTGCTTTTGCATGGACATTTCGGTTTACAAAAGCCCACTGGTTAACAATTAGGGCAGTGAAAGTTTTGAGCGCTTTTAAAATAGGAAAGCATGGGTAAGTTATTGTAAATCAATGAGCAAATATACCCAGCAGCAGCCAATTGGGGAAGTTTAATTTGTACAGATTTTAAGACAGAGCTTTTCAAACTTTGTGGTGCCACAGCCTCCTAAAATAATATATACATTTGTGTGAAGCCCCTTCTCCATGAGTAAGGAGCCCTCAACTTACGAGCAGTAGATACAATGGTTCTTATGACCCAGTTCCAAAGTTCCAATAGCAGGAC
Source organism: Azemiops feae (assembly GCA_023970755.1). NCBI lineage: Eukaryota > Metazoa > Chordata > Lepidosauria > Squamata > Viperidae > Azemiops > Azemiops feae. The sequence continues at coordinate 584,583 of JALGBA010000406.1, forward strand.
TCCCCAGGGTCATGTGATCATGTTGGTTGCTCGGCAACCAGGGTCCCATCTACGGCTGCTTGCAATGTCCCATAATCACATGACTACATTTTACAATGTGGCATTTATTTCTGGTTTTCGGCAAAACTGCCCATAACAAAACATTGGTTCACTTAACAGCCACAGCAATCATTTAATGATCATGGCAGTCACTTTCACCACCACGGCATTCACTTAATAACTGCCACCATCATAAAATCAGGTGGGTGACCTAATTTACGATCATCACAACTTATGACCATGCTGGGCAAGCTCCATTGCTATCGTAAGTCAAGGACTACCTATATGGGGAATCACACGTTTCATTCAGGTGATTCAGATAAGTGGATAACTTGCCAATGCCTGACGTCAGGGGAAAGCTCACACTCTCGTAATCGTAACCTTTGCATGAGCATTTCAACGTGCAAAGCTCTCTTGCTGCAGATAGTCATGCTGTACTCATCAACAATCAGCTCCTCACTGACATCACTCCAGCACTTATGCAAGCAAAATGTCATAGCTTCATTGGGGAACTGGCAATAAAATTCTCTCTAGAAGGCAAATGTACATTCATGAACTTAAGGGCAGAAGATTCAAGGATGAGATTCAAATAGCTTGTTTTACTGCAGCTAGAGAACATGCTGCTATAATAATGAAAATCAGTGACTTCAGAATTCAGAAACAAGCCCATATTGATAGTGTCAGATCCAGCCCTCAAAATCTAAGACTTTTTTTGCCAGCAATTATATGATGCGCTTGGGGTTTTTTTTATCAGAAGAAAGAAGAAGGATAATTGGATTATAAGTGATTCTATTGATGAAGCATTAGATTACAGGCCTCAGCCTATCAAGACCTCCCAGGGACAAAACAAACAAAAAATGTGGGGTGAATCAGGGTTGCAATTAATGGAAATACACTAAGATAAGCCGCTTCTGAAATTAACAAAGGATTATGCAGGTTAAATGAAAGGGAAATATCAGGAAAGCTAGACAAAAGATCAGATCATTAAATAAGACCATGAAATCTAGTTTATTGAAATTTTATAGATTCAGAGTTGTTTTAAGTATTATGAACAGATAAGAGGTAGAATACAGCTAATCCCTGACTTATAACCAAGATTGGGACTGGAACTTCCCATTATTAAGCAATGTGAGCCACGTTCATGAACTTAAGGGCAGAAGATTCAAGGATGAGATTCAAATAACTTGTTTGGCTGCTGACTGAATTTACGGCTTGTCAGGCTAAACCAGGAGGTGGTGAGTTCTAGTACTACCTTAGGCATGAAAGCCAGCTGGGTGACTTTGAACCAATCACCAGGATTCTTTGAGTTCTAGTCCCGTCTTAGGCATGGAAGCCAGTTGGGTGACTTTGGGTTAATCACCAGCACACTGTCAGTTCTAGTTCCGCCTTAGGCCTGAATGCTGGCTGGATGACTTTAGGCCAGCCAGTCTCTTTGAGCCCTACATTACAGGGTTTTTGTTCTGGGAAAATATGAGAAAGAAGGAGAATTAGGTGTTTCATTACCTTGAGCTATTTATAAAAATAATAAAATTGGGATAAAAAAATATTCTTTAAAAAAGAAATGGCTAGAAGGGTGATGTCCACACATATATGAACTGCTACTGTCCTGCTGAATTGCCACAGAGTTGTACAAACTTGGCTGTTCTATAAAGTTTTGGGAGATGCTTATTTGAACTTGCTCTTCGGAGATGAAAATATTATTCTAAGGTTTTTGGGGAGAGGAAGGGGTCTGTTAACACTTCATAATTGTTCATGTTTTTGTGTGTGGCTTGCAGCCACTTTGGCATGGAACAACACCACAATCTTAGTAATGAATAATAAAAATAAGACACCATCTTGGCCCATCTAGTCATAAAAAGTATATAATAATTATGAAAAACAGACTTGGCTCTCTGGGAAGGAAGGAACTGTTCCATTCATATTAATGCAGTGTTTTTTTAAAAAAATATTTTTTGATTACAGGAAGAATCTCAAAATCATGTCACGTAAGAGTGGTTTTGGACAGCAAATTTATTTCTGTCTAGGACCGTGTAGTATAGACTTTCTGGAGTCAATATGAAAGAAAAAAAAATCTGTAATGAATTATGCAGTGAGAAGCTGTTGCATAAAACATAGAAGGCACATTTATAGAGACTACCAGTAGCGGCATGCAGAAAGCTTCAGGTAGGAACTGTTTAATCAAGTGGAGTCCTACTGAACTGGTGTTACTATTAACATACACTTTTTCTTAATGAGCTTACTGAAGCTTTTGGGATATTTCCTAAAACATCTTTCACAAACACATTATCTCCCCACCACCAAAAAGAGTTCATCTTTAGGTTAGAAATGTTAAATTGCAAAGTTTAAAGACCAGCGCACCCACATTTTTCATGCAAACTGCATATTGAGACAATACAAAAGACATGATTAGGTTGTAAACCTATCTCATTTTATCCTGAAGAGAGAAGATGCTTACCTTAAAGGAATCTCTACCATTGGCTTATCCTGCATTGTATGTGCTATCTTTCAAGCTATGCTGAAAAGATTGCATAGTTCTAAATGCTGATATATAATTAATAAAATATATTCAACAGAATTTTGAAGAAAGCAGATATTATTAATTTCACATACATCTGCCTTTGGCAACCTAGGCCTCTTACCCTACCCAAGAATTGATGTTGCCTATATCAACCATCCTCATGCTATTTGAGAATTATAGGAACTGCAGTCCAACAGGGAACAGATTGGGAAGACTTAAGTATATTTATAGTAGTTATGAAATAATTCACTGAAATTACTATAAGCAATTACAATTCACAGTCTACCTTATAGAACATAAATCATAATAACTGGACCTACTTTAACTGATAACGTATAGGTAATCCTTGACTTACAACCATTCATTTAGCAACTGTTTAAAGTTACAACAGCACTGAAAAAAAGTTACTTACAACCGGTCCTCACATTTACAATTGTTGGAGCATCTCCATGGTCACATGATCAAAATTCACATTCGTCCAACCGTCATATATTTACAATGGTTGAAGCATCCCAAGGTCATGTGATCATCATTTGTGACTTTCCCAATTGGCTTCTGACAAGCAAAGTCAATGGGGGAATCTGGATTCTCTTAACCAGCACATGATTCACTTAACAACTGTGGCAAAAAAGTTCATGAAATTGAGCGCAACTCAGTTACAACCAGTTTGCTTAGCAAACAAAATTCTGGTCCAAAATGTGGTTGTATATCGAGGATTACCTGTATTGCTTCTTCTGAATCCCAAAAATGTTTTGAAGGGGAACTGCCTTTTAGGTTTGTGCCTATGGGTTAGTGTTCAGGCTTAATCTGATAATCTGATAATTATAAAGCCCTCTTTCGTTCTTGCTGTTTAGAGATTAGATCATCTTGAACATTTCATGACCAGCATGTGAAAAGCAAGAAGCAAAAAAAAGGGAAACAGCTGAAGTAATTCGAGTTGCGTAGTAATCTAACTTGGACCGAGTGCAAGACTGCTTTCACTGATTTTGCATTCTTGATGGGAGGCCCTTGATTAAAAAAAGAAAAACCCAGCTTATGCTTTTAATAACATCCCAACTATTTGTGGCCCACAAGAATGTCTACGATGTCAAGCAGCAAGTAAAGAAACAACTGAAGGCAACTGATGCCACAAAAGAAGTGAGTATTTTGTGGAGTAGTTTTCTAAAGACACAGGTGCTAGCGTAGCCCCATAGCACACCACATCTAGCAGATAAAAAGAGTAATTTTGCATAAATGTATATCTGCAAATGGTGACCTATATCAAACACGCAGGGACACATAAGGTTGGTTAAATATGTGGACCTCCCTTACTAGATGGAACATCTGTTTAACTCAGTGATAGCAGACTTTTTGGGCTTGGCATGTCAAAAGTTCAGAAAATTAACTAACTTTGCTCCCCCGAACAAAAGACAAATAATACTTTTATTTAAAAAAATACATTCGAATCATTCAAATTATTGCAAAAATGAAATGTAAGTAAAAGAAACTCATTTTGGGGGGCAGGTCCAGAGACCATGTGAGAGCATGGGCCTCTTGTGTGATTTCCAAAGGATCCGAGCTTCTGTCTATCAAGCCTAGTTCAAGTTCAAGTTTCCCTGATGAAAACTTTGCTTTATATCCCAAAGTCAGTGGGATAGCCCAGCGTTTCTCAACACTTGTGGACTTCAACTCCCAGAATTCCCCAGCCAGCATATTAATTTATATACAAGATAAAAATGAAGCTCTTTTGACATAAATAACTGAACTTTATTTTAAAAAAAACTTTTATTTAAATTTTAGAAAACATTACACAACAAGCTATTATATAACGTGTCTTTAGAAAACTATTTCTTTTGTGGCATTAGTTGCCTTCAGTTGCTTTCTTTACTTGCTGCTTGACATCGTAGACATTCTTGTGGGCCACTCTTATATAAAAGAATATATTATATGAAAGCTAAATAACTATATAACTGCATTACTATTTTACAGTAAAAATAGCTTAGAATAGATACGAAGTTATTATATATAAGAAAAGGTGAAAAATATAAGACTATATTAAACAATCAGAAAATTCCAACCTGCAAAAATAAATAAATCCTAAACTGGAAACATCAAAATAATGCACCAAACTGGCCAAATAACTTTTTTTTCTAAATATGTGTGTTTGTATGTATACATATGTGTGAATATATGTCTATATGGATATGTATGTATACACAAACACAAATATATACACAAATACTATATATATACATATATACATACATACATACATACATATATATATAGTATTTGTGTGTGTGTGTGTATGCATACATGTCTATTGTGTGTGTGCACACATGGACACACAATACACAAACACACTCCTATTGTTCTACTGCTTTGATTTTTATGAATATTGTTAACTTCACGGTGATTTTTTTTATCCCTCACTCAACGTTAGCTTCTATGATGGGATAGTCTGGGGGTGTATTAAGAATAATGGTTTTCCTCTTACTTCCCTCCACCCCAACTATTCAAGCCAAATCAACATTTGCATGTCAAAAATATAGATCCTTGAGAAAAGTTGATAGTACCATGCAATCTTTTACATGTCTGACAAAAATCAAGTAGAATCATAATACTGCAGATGAGTAAGTTCATATTTGTAATGAATCAGAAGCAATAAAGAGACTGTAAGATAGTAGCATAGTTAAGGGAAATTCCATAACTGTAAAATTTTGAGCTTGGATCCAAATCTAACAGACAGCTGATATTCTAAAGGTATAACCTGAATTAAAAGGAACATATATCAAAATGTTTAAAGGCTATTAGAGGCTCCTTTCTAAAAACTTAGTTCCAAATCATATTTTGAGAGAGATTTCATAATGGTTGATAGACAAAAAAAGCTAACTAAATGTTTGGCACTATAAAAAAAGGTAATAAAAGATTTGTCTTCAGGAATAGTGCAACATCCAATATGGCTCACTGGAATTTATACAACAGAGGAAAACATCTGAACAGAAGAAAAATGGAAAGAAATGGGTTGCAATCTACAATGGCAGAACAAATTGGCTTTGGGCCAGTCACTTTCTCTCAGCCAATCCACTTCACAGGGTTGTTGTCCTGAGGAAAAAAGGAGGAGGAAAACGTGTTGGATATGTTCACCGCCTTGAGTTATTTCTAAAAATAGTAAAGGAAAGAGAAAGAAAGAAAGAAAGAAAGAAAGAAAGAAAGAAAGAAAGAAAGAAAGAAAGAAAGAAAGAAAGAAAGAAAGAAAGAAAGAAAGAAAGAAAGAGAAAGAAAGAAAGAAATGTAAATAAATAAAAGTAAGAAAGTAAATAAATGACTCTTGAAAAGGCAAAGCTGAAATTTTATGTTCACCTAGATAGAATTCAGTTGGTCTAAATTCTGAACAAGCATACAGGGGAATACAATTTATAGAAATAGGGTAACAGATGGCTTGACCGATAACAATCATACTAAACAGATAATATTCTTGAAGTTGCTATTTATGAATTACATATTACTCCATTTTAGTCCTAATGTTTCTGGCTATCATGAGTCATTCTACTTCTACTGTTCAAAAACAGGATTGTTAGTGAATCATCCAGGGGAATATTATAAATGAAACCAACCTTACACTAAAGTACTGAAAAATCTTATACTATTTCTAATTAAATAATATGCTGTATAGGTATGACTCTGTTAATAAAGGCAGGGTTCGGTTTTTTTCATGCTGAATGATGTAGTGTCATCTGCAGCTTACGCTTTGCACAAATAAATCTGAAATAGGCTTAGAGCTTGAAAGAACTAGGTGATTTAATCTGCAGGCTAGAAGACTGCCATAAGAGCATTAAGGGGCACTGAATGTAACACCTAAGAAGCCAAACATTTCTTGTTGCTAGTTAGAAGTAGCATTTAGCCAAACAAGTTGTCTGAAAAAGGTAAACAGGGTTTGATACCTGAAAGGAAGACCATCAGGAAATGTCGAGGCTATGCAGAGAAAGCAGATAAGTTGAAGAAACATCCTTGAATAAAATAACAGCAAAGCATTTCATCTTATCCAACAAGACAGCTTCTTCCAACTTAAATTAAAGGAGAAGAGATTTTGAAGGTTAGGAGAACATGAAAAGCATGTTCTTGGAAGTAAGAACAATCTGATCTCTGAACCTATTACCTAGAAGGAATACAGATTGACCCTTATTGAAGATTTTCAACCACAAGTCTCAATAGTTTTTAAACATGGCTTTTATCTAGACTTTCTTTATTAAGGAAATTAGTCAGCCTCAAGATTCTCTCCAATTCTGAGGATCTTGTGGACTTCATATGTTCTTCTTGTCAATTAAGTGACAATTCAGTAATAGATCAATTGGAAATTATACTAAGTTTAATAAATAAGTTACTGTTTGTCAGTCTGTGTCTGGTTGCCAATGGCGTTTCATCTTGTCCAAGAAATTTCTAAACATCACATAATTTAATTTGTCTGTACAGAAGATACTTAGAAGTTATAGGTGGTATAATAATATGTTAGAATAAAAATTGGCATATATTTTGAACATCACTTAAAAATATGATGGTCTTATTTTTTCCAATTAAAATGTTCCCACTATCAAAGGCCTAAACAGTTCTGAGACTGAGTACATGAAAACAACTTCCTTTTATGTAAGCTATTGATACTATCCTTATGTTTTTCAGAGGTCCTATTTATGTCCCTTTGGGACAAGTTATTCTCTGCTGCTGTAATATTCCATCTCTAAAGAGGCTGTCTTGGCACCAAGGTGTCTACAAATCTGCCAACCAGATATTATTTTGCAATCTGCACTCTTTGCATGCCCTTGTGGACCTTTGTGCAAGGGCAGCTCCATATAGAGCTTGAGAGGGGACCAAAGCACAGATTGCTTTAGCAAACTCCACCATTTCTTGAAAGGACTGTAGCTATTATGCAACAGCTGGCACTGGACAAAGCCCAGATTTCAATAGCCTTGTGATTTGGCAGTGACTAGCTCGTCAACTGATAACTAAGATCTCAGCCTGCATCTGGTTTGAGTGCATTGGACCACATTCAATTGCCACCATATTCAAACAATAGTTGGGGTTCCAGTTGAAAGGGTAACATCAGCATCACAACGAGATTAAACTTCAAATATTCATCCAAAATAACCTGGTGTAGGTATTCTCATAAAGTTATCAAAGATCTTTCTTTACCAAAACAGGACTTAATTTAGACTTGGAAGAAAGTATTTAAGCATTCATGTCAACTTTCCATGTTATATCCTCACTTCATAGATTAAATAGGATTTTAGCAGGATTTTTTTAAATGCAGTTCTTGAAAAACCTACCACATCATTCAGAAATCCTGAATCCATCTTACCTGTGTGTAAATACCACAAAGCTACCTTGCTTCATAATTTACTTTGTGGAAGGGTATGCTTTCTGCCTATCAAACATGAGTCCAAAATTGAGGTCTTGGAGGTCTTCTAGTCTAACTCCCTGCTCAAGCAAGAGATCCTGTACTATTTCAGACAAATGGATGTCCAGTCTCTTCTTGAGAACCTTCACCAATGCAGCATCCACAACTTCTGAAGGCAAACCATTCCACTGATTAATTGTTCTAACTGTCAGGAGATTTCTCCTTAGTTCTCTCCTTGATTGGTTTCCATCCATTGCTTCTTGTTCTGCCTTCAGGTGCTTTGGAGAAGAGAGTGACCCCTTGTCTCTGTAGGAGCCCCTCAAATATTGGAACACTACTATCATGTCACCTATAATCCTTTTTTTCACTAGACTAGACATATCCAATTCCAGCAACCGTTCTTCATAGGTTTTAGCCTACAGTCCCCTAATCATCTTCGCTGGTCTTCTCTGCACTCTTTCTAGAGTTTCAACATCTTTTTACATCATAGACACCTTTATATCATAGATACATTCCTTTAAAAAAATCAGAAAGGCTTCCAACATTCACATTCCTACCATCTTCTGAAGGTGATGGTGTTATTATTCATCAAAGTCATTTCTGACAATGGCGTCAATTAAATTAAGCCAGATAACTCTTTATTTTAGTTATAATCAAGATACTGAATTTCAAGCGAATTCAACATGCAAGCAGAGCAAGTATTTGCATTGTAGATGAGCTCTCAATAAGGATTTCAATTAGTTTGTATTTATTGTTTCAGAAACCAATTGAACCAGGTCTACTGAGAGAGACAATAGTTGTATAGCTGATAAACAAATACCATTATTTAAAAACAGAAAGCTCAATAGCTTAAGAATGTAGCTTCTTTCTGCAGGTTAACCAAATCTATAGACATCTATATAGTACAACCCTAAACAATTATACTTGCATGTTTTCTGTGGTGACAATGTTTGCACTCTGATAAGCATGGTAGGCAAAAAAAACCCTACCTTTGGGCTTGGAAGTTGCAAATATTGGTGGCAATTATACTATAATATCCACTCAAAAAGATAAATAGGGAGCATTATTTGGCAAATGGGTGGCTAAAGCCCCTGGAGTATCTTATTTATTATTTATTAAATAAATTTATATAGCTGCCCAATTCACATATAGGTGTTTACAATAATAAAAAAATCCACCATATAATAAAAACCCATGAGAAAATCTATACCCTCTCCACACACACACATGGCAGCAATAACGCAATCAAGTCAGCACTGAATCAGTTCCATCTTCAATCCTAATCCCCATGACTACTCACAAAATCATGTTTTAGAGGGTCTTTTGGAACAGCAGCAAGATAGGAGCCAACCAGACCTCGGGGATGGATGATGTTCCATAAAGAAGGGCCACTACCAAGAAGGCCCTTTCTCATGGTCCCACCAGATGTACATCCCCTCTCAATGAGACTACCTTCCCATCCTGATGGGCTGGGTAGATATAATAGGGAAAAGCCAAACAACCTTCCAATAAATCTTAGTTATGCAATGGCAAATTAAGCCTTCATCCTGCAAGAAGCAGCTTGGCTGCTGGTTTGCAATAACACTCTGAAATCCTTTTGCAAAATGAATTGATATATGCTCTAAACTTCCCCACAGAAGAACAAGAGAGAAACTTCTTCAGACATTTCTTATCATAAGGGGTCACAATTTAAGTTGGGAGGGGAATGGAAAGAGGAAATTTGGGGAATCTCCTTTTAACTGCAAACCAACAGAGGGAGAGAAACTAGTTGATCAGCACTAACTGGTAGGCCTGTGCTATCATAGAACTTGAATATAGAATCACAGAGCATTGATACGGTATATATGGCAAGGGGACAGCAACTTACTTTATATTATAATTTAGAAGAGCCTCACTTTCATTAATGAGCTTTTCTTATCTCATTATCTAGCCTTATCTTTTATCTAGCCTTTGAGAATGGTTGGTCTACATCAGGAGTAGGCAACCTTGGCTCTTTTATGACTTGTGGACTTCAATACTCAGAATTCCTGAACCAGTCATGCTGACTCAGGAATTCTGGGAGTTGTAGTCCACAAGTCATAAAAGAGCCAAGGTTGCCTACCCCTGGTCTACATGGTAGCATTTTGGACTTAAAATCCAAAAGGTGTTTTGGAATATGGGACACACACCCAATAACTATCTGCAACTCCTTATGCAAAACTCATCTTTTCCCAGTTTTTCTTGCAAGAAAATGTGTAGCCTCTTTAAAGGATTTGCATGTTCTAGAACCCTTTTTTGGCTGTAAATCCACAAGTGCTTTATAGTCTGACTAGGCAGTTGTTCAGTGGGAGATTATCAGGAGACATCAGCCAAGGCTGGAAAGTCAAAGAATATTCTGGAAAAACAAAACAGTAAAACATTCCTGTACTTTTACCAAGAAAATGTTGTGAGCCTTTCATTGAAGTGATCAGGAGTAAAACTCAATTCAAGTAAGTCTTTAATTTTACAGTCAATTCAGTGGAAGGCAACAATTTGTAATTAACTGTGTTGGGATCCTGGGTGTTTGCTGAACCTCATCATCTTGCAAATGTTTCATTACCAAACTGTTGCCATCACTTTGACACTAAGATTATTTATACCCGAGGTTAAATGCTGAGATCTTGGGTTTCTTCTTATAAATATGCCATTACCAAATTAGGTAATCAAGCAGACACCAAGATCCAAACATTTCAACTCAAAGTATACATATGCTCCACTATTACAACCCAATATGATTTTGCATTGATTTTGCAAAATAATAAAATGTTAAATGACTTTAAGCAGAATTATAGAATGGAAAGAGAGCCAACCCATTATCTATCAGGTCAGTACTTAAGGTTGGAATATTTTATATATTTATTGGATATCTGGGTTTCAACACAGAACCCCAAATCTCTGAGCTGATGTCAATCATTTGGACATTCTAGGTGTCCAACTGTGATTTATACCAGAAATTAATGCATCTCAATTTTTCTTAAAATAATAATGATGATGATGATGGGCTTTACAGGGCTATAGTTGTTGCATTAGAAGCAGGACAAGACAGAATTATCCCATGCAACTAATTTATATTTGTGTGTGTGTGTGTGTGCATGCGCGCACACATCCTTTTCTTCCCCAAATCAAGAGTAATGAAACAAGACAATCTGAACCACCTAAAGGTTGGTTATTGGTTATTTCCCATAGAAATAAGGGTCTTTTCCTTTGCCTCTAAGTATTTTTTACGTAAACCTTTGCTACTGTTAAGATAGAGAAGACTCAGAAAGATAATCAGGTGACCCCACCCTCCTCTTAATTTGCAGAAATCTATAAAAGAGGCTCCCAAGGCATGGAGGAGACAAATGCAGGGCACTCTATTGAATAACACCAGGAAGGGGAAAACCTGTTATTATTGAAAGGACTTGAAAGTGACAAGGAGGTCATTATTGATTTAAGGACGATATGGAATAGCAGAGTCTTAAAAGGATCCTTAAAAGTTAAAGTCAGCAGACTCTTACCCGATTTATGGACCTCAAAAATTGAATTATGTTTTCAAATGTTGTAGACTCTAGATGAATATGTCTTTTATCTCTATGAAGCATTGGAGTGGGTGTGGGTGAATTTTTTTTAAGTTATCATTTTACTGATATAATTGTGTTTAATCGGATAGGATATTCAATTCTGCATATTCATTCAAAGAAGAATTATGGGTTGATTCAAATTTATATTATATTGTGCAAACATATTTTACATGTATGCAGATGTAAATCTCATTCTGGTCAGTACTAAGTAGGACTGCAGCCTAAATTAATTCTGAAAAAAAAAGTTTTTTGATGGATTACTCTATACATTTGACTGACTGTGAATGGGACCCTGATTTATATTTCATTCTGACTCATAATATGATTTGTTTGGTTTTAGCTTACCACATTGCATAAAACCAATCAAGTGCATTTTATTCAATAAATCATTGTGATATCAAACCAGTCAATAGGTTTTAATTATGAAGGAGACAACGCTTGTTGTTGCAGGTCTCCAAATCCTATCCTTGAAACTTGTAGGACTACAACATTCTATATTCACAGCTAGCCTTTCAAAGAAAGTAATGGTTATATTACTTTATTGTAACTTGAGTTTGAATCAGTTATAGTGTATCAGCAGCCCCACCCATATTTAAAAAAGGAAGAAATAGTCCCCTCCCCCAAAAAATGCATATTTATGCTAAAGACATCCTAGGCACTAAAAAGCTTAAATTATCCAACAGGCCTCACTGTACTCTGAATCAGAGCTATTCACTTATAAATCTATGGATAGCTTTTGAATTTACCACTAAGCTTAAATAACGGATGAACTATATGGGCTGCTAATGTGGGTTTATCTCAGATTTCCTGTCAAATTCTCTTCCAAATTCCTTACTAACCAAGATAAGAAGAGCTGCCCACATTTCTTAGCTGCACAAAGTGCTTGTAATATTTTGAACACAAAAGTATAAAATTCAGCAACTGTTAGCTTTTTAGCTTCTTCGTTGTCCCTTGAAACCATTCAAACCATTCAACAGTGCATAACTTGATCTTTACATCACAAAATAATTGATAAAATTCAAGTCATAAGATCATCAACCGCAACTGGGAGCCCCCATCAACAAAAACTATTTATCACATTGTACCATTGTCCAAATTTATGAAGAGGTTGCCATGAAAATGCTGAATAGGAATCATATTGTATTAGTTTTGTTATAATTGTATTAGCTGATTCTATTATTCGCAGCCTAGAGCCACTGAGCCACTAAGTCAGCATAGAAATGCTTCCAATCAATCAATAAATAAATAAACAAGTTAATTGGGGGGGAAATCAGAAAAAGGAAAAGCAAAGCACTTCTTTATGTTGCCAAGAAGGTTGCATATCTATGACCATAAACTGGGCCTGACTTCAAAGAATATTTGCCTTTTTGTAAAGCTTTTTTTTTTTTGTCTGACCTTTTGATACACTGTTGAGTCTGGTGAACTAGGTAGTTAAATTAGGATTAGTTAAAGGACTAGCAGTTGACATGATAGCAATGTTCCAATATTTGAAGGACTGCCACAAACCTATTTTCCAAAGCACCAGAAGGCAAGAGGATAGATGGAAACTAATCAAGGAGAGAACCAACCTAGAACTAAAGAGAAATTTCCTAACAGTGAGAACAATTAACCAGAATTGCCTCCAGAAGTTGTGGGTGCTCCATCACTGGAGGTTTTTAAGAAGAGATTGGACATCCATTTGTCTGAAATGGTATAGGGTCTCCTGTTTGAGCAGAGGGTTGGACTAGAAGATCTCCAAGGTCCCTTCCAACTCTGTTATTCTGATATATCAATTTGGACTCATAATTACACATCTAGTAGGCAGAAGACATACCCTTCCACAAAGTAAATTATGAAGCAAAGTAGCATTGTGCTTGCTACGTGTGTCATGTCTGATTTTATGACCTTTTAACCATAGTTGTTACACAGTCATTAAGCAAATCCAGCTTCTCCCATTAATTTTGCTTGCCAGAAGCTGGCTGAGAAGGTCACAAATGGGGATCACGTGACCCTGGGACGATGCAACAGTCATAAATACATGCTGGTTGCCAAGTCTTCACATTTTGATAACATGACTATGAGGATGCTATAAGTCACTTTTTTCAGAGCCCTTTATAAATTCGAATGGTCATTAAACAAACGGTTGTAAGTCAAGGACTACCTGTAATCACTCACTTCTGCGGATGTATACGTTTCAGGTAAACAATAATAAATCTGAGGTAAATTTGGCTTCAACCCTCCTGACCTTGTGGCTTGAAGTCTTGCTCTGCCAGATGGCTTGGGGCCCCAGTGGGGAAGTAGCACACTGAAGGTGGTTGAGGAGTTAAGAGGCAATCCCATTTCCCCACCCCCATCCCTGAACATCCTGTTCTCTCCTTCCCAATCTTTTAACGATAATTTCATTTTGACTGTGATGTCCATTTTTACCATGAGGTCGATAAAATGAGGACCCAGATTGTTGGGGGCAATATGCTGACCTTATAAACTGCTCAGAAAGTGCTGTAAAGCATTGTGGAGTATATGTAAGTCTAAGTGCTACTGCTATTTTAGAAATATTTATCTTTTAGGAATTTAATATTTTAATACTGTAATCTGCCCAGAATTGTTTCAATATAAGATGGGCAGCAAATAAAATTAATAAATAAAATAAAATAAATAATAATAAAGATAACTCATCCCTATTTTTTTTCTATGGACAGGTATTGATGGCTGCTTTTTCTACAGTTAACATGATATTTAGACAACTCCCCAATCATTTTGAAATGTTATTCTGTGAATCCATCTGGATTATGGAAGATGGCTTTGAGCTTTAGAGCCATCAATGTTTCAACAAAACCATGTTCAGCAAAGTCTAACTTGGAAAAGATATAAAGACTGCAAAAAAAGCTGGTCTAATGTTCTGTGAAGGACCAAGGATATATTATTTTCCCATGTAATAAAATATGAAAGATGATAGAAAAAGGAGTAAGGGAACCTGAAATTAAACATACAGGTAGTTCCTGACCTATGACCACAATGGAGTTCAAACTTTCCATTACTAAGCAAGACAGTTTGTTAAGTAAGTTGAACTTTTTTGCCACAGTTGTTAAATGAATCGCCACAGTTGTTAAGTGAATCATGTGGTTAAGTGAATCCAACTTCTCTCATAGACTTTGCTTGCTGGAAGCCAAAGGTTACAATGGTGATCATATGAACTGGGGCAGTGCAACTTTCATAAATACATGCCAGTTGCCAAGCACCCAAATTTTGATCATGTGATTATGGGGATGTGCAATGGTCATAAGTGTAAACACTGCCCATAAATCAATATTTTCAGTGCCATTGTAACTTTAAATCATATTAAACGAATGGTTGAAAATTGAGGACTACCTGTTTTCTGAATTACTCTATCTATATCCAACTCTTCTGACAAACAGAATAAGGAAATGTCATTCAATAGTACAGCATCCCAAATGTGCTGCATATGAAGATGGAGCCTCAGCCTTACACATAACATGAGAAAGTAACTCTGGGGAATACTCAGCCAATCTAGCTAGCGAGCTGTGTAAAGATAAAATCGCCCAGAGTTTACAAAACTAGAGTAATAGACACGTGCATCTGATGACACTGAAAACACTGGTTGGGATCCAGAACGAATCCTGTAACAAGTTCCTTCTGGTGATTTTGCACAAGATGCTAAGCAGGAACTGTTAATATGTGTGGTGAAGTCTAAGCCTAAACCTAAACCCAGCCCCAAAAGTGTTAAAATTTCACTGCAGCCACATAATGCCTGAGCAAGAAAGATGTGCTGGAGCTGAAAATTACTTACCTCTTCAGCTATGCCTGTGGCTATGACAGCTTGAAGGACACACTCGAATGCGCAAAGAATGGCCTCCAAGCCTTTGCAGTATTCTGATTCTGCTTCTCTGGGTGTTTCCCTGACTGCCATTTCATTCCTTGTCTCACAAGGAGACCAAAGGCAGAGAGGCAGCTGCCCCTTCCTGGATCCATTTACAGATCCTAAAATATTTGCCACACAGTCTGGCATTCTTATTTGCTAACAGCCATTTGTGTTCAGGACAGTTCAGGATGGTTTCGGGGGATTAATGAAGCAATGCAGATCAAATTCTTAAATTTCTGACCTTGACCAATGACTGTTCTTCCTGTTGACCTGGTATCTTCTGACATGCACTTTTATGTCACTGATTTTATCACTTCCTGCCCAAAGATCAGAGAAACCTAATTTCCTTTTCTGCAGCTACGCCTTTTGTTTTTGTTTTGCAAATGATTCCAAAAACTTTCTCCATCTTTCCGCCTAATTATGGAGTCTCAATTCCTTTTTTTTTTTTCCCCATTGAGCAAGGTCTGGTTACCAAATCAGTAAAAAAATACTGCCAAGACACTGGATATTGAGTCAGTATCTAAGTTCCCAACCCCCGGACTGGCACCGGGCCATGGCATGCCAGCAACAGGTCCACGCAAACAAGCAAAGCCCCATCCACCGGATGCAAGCCTCACACAAAACCACGCCCCCTCCAGTCCACGGAAGAACCTCTCTCCACGGAACTGGTCCCTGGTGCCCAAAAGGTTGGGGGCTACTGGTCTAAGACACATAAATTTTAGCAATCCATTTGGTTGCCATCATGTAGATAATAGTTAAAATTATAGTCCTAAATTTATTCCACTTTGCTAACTGTGCTTACTGGGGAGTTTGGAATTGCACCTTACAGAATTCTTACTCAACAATTCTTAAAGTTAGTACCTTGGTGCATGGGACACACCACCACTCGGTAGGGAGGACTTTTGACTTAATCTGGTTATGCAGTATATTATTAAATGAGTACCAAATATACTAAAGAAACCCCTATAGCAGTGGTGGCGAACCTATGGCACGCATGCCAGAGGCAGCACTCGGAGCCCTCTGTGGACACATGCACCATTGCTCCAACCCCGCCTCCTCCCACAGCCCCCTCCTCACCAGCAGCCCCCCCGGAGGAGAGTCGCCCCTGGGTGCGGCCCACGCGAAGCAGCGCAGCCAAGGACATGGTAGCCGGGCAACGGGGGGCGGGTTTTGGGCACTCGGTCTCTAAAAGGTTCGCCATCACTGCCCTATAGTGTAGTGGTTAAAGTGTTGAACTACAATTGTGGAAATTCTGATTTAAATCTGCTCTCGATCATCGAAACTCATCCCAACTTACCCCATACAGCTATTGCAGGGATGTTCTTGTTCTAGGATGGACAAAAGTTAATTATTTTAATTCTGTTTGTTTAATCATTAGTAGGAAGAAAGGTAGGGCCTGCTTTTGATACGTCTATATTTCTGCCTGACTACAGGAGCTGCTTGTTGACCATAGAAATGTTGAACTGCATTTGTCAAATATATTTGATTGTTATTCAAATTTTCAACTGAGGATCACCAAGATTTCAGGTTGGGCTGAATTTCTAGGCTGCATTCTAACTGAAATTCCACATAGAGATTCAAAATGTGAAATATTGAATTATTTAAAAAAATAGAAAATTAACTATAGATTTTGAAAGCAGAATTTCCCTGAATCAAGTGCAAATCTTTTAATTTTAAAATTAAAATTCCTAATGTATCATTTCCATTACATCAAATACCCTTATCAGAGTTATTTATTTATTTGATTTTTATCATGGCAGTGAACATACCTAACACCCCTTTCACGTCCTACTTTCCCAGTTTCTGTGAGGTGGGTTGGGCTAAGAGAGGGTATGAAAGCCAGCTTTCACGCCTAAGGCGGGACTAAAATTCACAAACACATGGTGATTGGCCCAAAGTCACTGAGTCAGCTTTCATGTTTAAGGCGGGACTAGAGTTCACAGACACATGGTGATTGACCTACTGTCACCCAGCTGGCTTTCATGCCTGAGAATATCCTATGATTGATCCAAAAAGTCATTCAGCTGGCTTTCATGCCTAAGGCAGGACTACAACACATGATCTCCTGTTCCAAGGCCTGCACTTTAACCACTAGACCAAATAGGATGTATCCTACATTATAAGAGATTTCTTATCTTATATATCTTATTTACCATGCTATAGCAGTAATACAGCTTTGAATGAGGGAAAATTATTTCATTTAGAGTCTGGTCCAAATGTCTTTTGGTCCTCACAGTACCATTGGATCTGTGTAGTTTTCTTCCTTCATCTGTCTATGAAGGACAGTCAGATTGTTATTAAAAAGTCAACAAGGAATCTTGTGGCACCTGAAAAATTAAGAGCCCTATTATGGCTGAAGCTTTTATGGAATAGAGTTATTTTATCAAATGTAGTCAGTTTTACTCTCAGTTGGCACATATATGTATACATAAATATCGCTACAGAGTGGAGGAAAATTGTAAACAACACAGTATGCAAATAAGCAACTTTTTTCTGGAAACCATTTTTCGACAACCTGAACTGTGAATCACAACTGCACTGCGTACAGAAGTGCACATATGTTTAACTGTATTTTAAAATAAGAACCTGTCATACTTATTATTCATATGATATTACCATAAAATTGTGGAAACATGTGCATTACAGCTGCATATGAAAGAACTTCTTTTTTCCCCTTATCATTATGTTAACTATAAGTATAAAAAAAATCTGTAATCATAAAAGCAGAGGAATTCTGTTTTTGCCATTCAGTTACAATTTGCATATAAAAAGAAATAAATCAAACAGCAGTAGAATTGGAAAAAAGAAAACCCTCCCCATGACATTTACAATGTCTAGTACATAAATGTATATATTATTATTACACACAATCAATCCACTTCATGATGAAGTTATCTTAATTGATGGTTATGGACCATAATCATCCATACTGGTCTAGTAAGCAGACAGATGTTTACTTAATTCCCAGACCAGGGCTGAGAAAGTGATTCAACCAGGTGGTTTCCATGCTTACTAAAACTTGCTTATCTGCTCCAAATCCAGTATTTTCATGATTATACTAAACTAGTTGTTGGGCGGACAGTAACTGGCCCTAAGTCACCAAGGCAGCTTCTGTGCCTAAAGGAAGACAAGACCTGGGTCTCCCCACTCTTAGACTAGCACTTTATCCATTACATCCCATTACTTCCTGTGAAGCTCAAATACTTTGGCCACCTAATGAGAAGAGAGGATTCATTGGAAAAGACCCTGATGTTGTGAAAGATTGAAGGATGGCAGAGGATGAGATGGTTAAATAGTGTCATTGACGCAGTGGGGATGAATTTGGGCAGACTCCAGGAGACAATGGAGAATGGGGAGGCTGGCATGCTATGATCCGTGGGATTGTGAAGAGTCAGACCCGAATTAGCCACTGAAGAATACAAAAAGCTCCTTGTAGATACATACAGGATTTACAACCATTCATTTAGCAACCTTTCAAAATTACAACAGCATGGAAAAGGTGACTAAGGACCAGTCCTCACACTTATGACCACTGCAGCATCCCCATGGTCATGTGATCGAAATGCAACCAGTGTGTATTTGCAATGGTTGCAGTTTTCCAGGGTCATGTGATCATCACGGAGTCCTCCCCAGCAGGCTTTTGATGAACAAAGTCAAGGGAAGCCAGATTCATTTAATGACCATGTGATTCACTTTAACAACTACAGTGATTTAATTAACAAGTGTGGCAAAAAAAGATCATAAAATCAGGCATGACTCATTTAACAATCTTCTTGCTTAGAAACAGAAATTCTGGTCCCAACTGCAGTCATAAGTTGAAGGCTACCTCTATTAACTAATATAATAGCAATCTTGACAATCAAAGTATTTTAAAAAAAATAAAACTTGTCTGAATTTATTGGGAACTTAAAAAAATGTAATACAAAAATTGTAAAAAAAAAGTCATGTTTCTTAATGGGCCTATTTTAAATGAGACATCAGATTTACATTAATTATCTATAAAATCTTATAATACAAAATGCTTCCCAAATATAGCAGGAGAAACGGCCTCTCAACTAGCCCACCATCTCTGTATGCCATAAAAAAGAAGATACCACTGCTAGAATCCTCCCAGTGTTGAGTTGGGCAGGGAGGGGGGAAGGTTTTTTTTTAAAAATTATCCAAACAGCTGCTGCTTAAATGCTTTATGCTGAAGAAAATTAAATGTTCCTCAAACTGGATTGAAAAATTTATACTGAGAGTCATCATGAATATTTAAAAGGAGCAGCAAAAATTGTTTGTGATGGACCCGTGTCATAAACAACAGCAGCCAAGGATACTATCATGCTGTTGCCGTAACAACATGGTTTATTCTCTACGACATGAACAAACAATTTCTCATGCAGGAGGGTGTTCAAAAAATTCTTGGAAAGACAGCTCATTGTTTTGAATCTTATCTGAACATGCTGCTCCTGCAATTATGATGTATTATTATATTACAATTATGATTTAATGATGTAAACTGATAAGGGGGAAATCTTAGATAAAATTCCAAACTTAGTATTTTAGTTTTCTTTTGTCTTTATAGTACATTTTTTCAATAAGACACTGAGAATAGTAGGCTTACTTTGGTCCTGATGGTTGTTTTTCTACACCACTTAGAGTCATTTCACTGCAGGATTTTATAAATGCATAAATAAAGGAAGTTAAAATCCAACATATCAGGTATCAGCCTTCACACTAAGTCTGGGCACTAATTCCAGCTCTCCAAAATCTCATCCTCTTATTATTCAAGGAGTGGTTTGCTTAGCAGGAGGCTTCCAGATACAATTCAGGCCAATTATGACGGACAAAAGCCATACACACATTGAAAATATCCCCACAGCAGTCAAAGCCCATGTTCTAGGTATTCAGTTTTCGTATTTTTTCCCCTCTTGCTTTTCTGAGTTAACTGGCTGGTCCCTTGATGATCTTGATGGCCTCTGACTCATGATGATACAATAGTTCTCTTTAGCGTGGGAACTGCTAGTTCCTACCTCATCACAGCTTCATTTCACACATCAAAAGACTTGGGAGAAGTACAGGTAGTCTTTTACATATGACCACAGTTGAGATCCAAATTTTCATTGCTAAGCAAGGCAGTTGTTAAGTTAGTTTTGCCCCATTATACAATCTTTCTTGCCACAGTTGTTAAGTGAATCGCTGTGATTGTTAAGTTAGTAACATGGTTGTTCAATGAATCTGGCTTCCTCATTGACTTTGCTTGTCAGAAGGTCACAAAATGTGATCCTGGGACATTAGAATCATTATAAATAATATGCCAAGCATCCAAATTTTGATCACATGACCATGGGGATGCTGCAATGGTCATAAGTGTGAAAAACAGTCATAAGTCACTTTTCTTGTTTTAAATACAAGAAAAACCAAAGAGATCATTGTTGATTTCAGAAAAGGCAGGCACAGCCACACTTCTCTGTGCATTAATGATTCTCCTGTGGAGATGGTTACCAGCATCAAATTCCTGGGTGTGCAGCTAACGAGTAGGCTGACTTGGTCGCTAAACATGAGAAACTGGTGAGCGGGCACAGCAGCGCCTGCATTTTCTGCGCCGCATGAGAAAAGCACATCTTCCTTCCCCTGTCCTGACCACTTTCTACAGGGGGACAATCGAGAGCATCCTGTCATACAGCATCACAGTCTGGTTTGGAGGCATCACTGCTTCAGACAGGAAGGCAGTGCAGAGAGTGGTGAGGATGGCCGAAAAGATCATTGGCAGTTTCCCTCCCTACCATCCAGAACATAGCACAGAAGCGTTGCTTGAGCAGGGCCCGCAAGATTTTTGGACACTACACATCGCTCCACAACCTGTTTTCCCTGTACCTTCTGGAGGAGCTTCGTGGTATCCGTAGCAGAAAATCCAGATCAGCCATAGTTTCATTCCATACAGCATTAACCTTGCGAACTCTCAAACTTCCTCCTTGCGTTATATATTCAAGATGGACAGTATCTAATATTTATTTGCTATGTATATGTAGGGATGTGGGTCTATATATATGTTGTACATAGTATGTTTAGGTGTGTGTCATGTATATGTTTCACTTTGAGAGCGGGCAACTAAATTTCATTATTTTATGTGTGCCATTGTGCCCACAATATAAAAAATGACAATAAAGGTTATTTATTTATTTATTTATTTATTTATTTCTCAGTTCTGTTATAATTTTGAATGGTCACTAAATGAATGGCTGTATTAAAAACTACCTATATTAAAAATCTAGGCTTGAAAGAAAGGAAATGGGGAAGGAAAAAAATCAGAGAGCTATTAATTTGTAATAGTTTACTTACACTGCATGAAACAGTTTTGACTTCATTTAGAATTGCAGAAAATAGATAGGCAACTTGCACAGATATCCGTGGCTTCCTTCTGCATGAATGAAATATGAGCTAAGAATCTGAAATTCTTCATCACTCTCATCCTACCCTAATCACATGAATACACTGCAAAATTTGAATGTGATGGGACAAAAATTATACCATGAAAGTAAGAAGTCAAAAGTCGCTTGACAGTGAGATAGGTGACATATTGATTTAATAAATAAAAATATAAATAAGAGTAAGAACAAGTCATGATGAAAAAACAGAAACACTTCAAATAGCATCATATTTAAATATGAACTAAATAAACTTTAACTATAAGAGACTAAAAACTCAGAGCCACTAACAAACCTTAAGTAGAAAAGAAATTATAACATCCAAGATAAATTCAGAGGATGGAGCAAAGACTCAGGTTTTTTCCAGAGCTTTGCAAAGAATGTTATTTATCTGCTATTCTGGACATCTGGCACCTACACCTGGATACCTACTTAGTGTCTAGCTTAATAAAGACTATTTAACTGTAACTGAAACAACAAACTGTATTGTGGTTCTTGAAGAGTAATTTTTTGTGACATCTGCTCTTACAAGTAACATAAAGTGACAGCTGGACATTTATATTTTATATAAGCACACCATTATTTCACCTGAAATGGAGATAATCTATGTAAAATTATTATCTCATTTTGTTAGCACTGTCTAGCTATCCATTCCTTTTTAAACATATGCAGCAAAATGGAAGAACAACAAGTACATAAGATAAAATTCTTTAGATGATAATCAAGGAGAAATGTTATCTGTGTCATCAAGAACAATAAAATTTTTCAGTTATCTATACTGTGATATAAGGAAAACAAAATTCTGAATGTTTACACTTCTAGATTTTCTAAAAATGAAGTGAAAAATATGGGCATTTACAATTAATAAAATGTACCCATTTATGTGAGGAGTAAAATGTTTTCCTAAAACCTTCTCTACACAATAATGTGCAAGCAATATGCTGGCTGGGGAATTCTAGGAGCTGAAGTCCACAAACCTTAAAGTTGCCAACACTGAGAGACACTGTGAAGGAATCTTTCCCTTATCTTCTACTTGGCTTCATGTGTCTCAACGTTAATAAGGTAGCTCACATATTTTGCTAAGATAGCATTCCTAATTTCAAAGTTTTCCAAACATGTGGATTTCAAATCCACTTTACTTTAGTGGTTAAGATGTTGGCCTAGAGACCAGGAGACTATGAGTTCTAGCCCTCTGTTAGGCAAGAAAGCCAAAGAGGTAATTTTGGGCCAGTCACTCTCTCTCAGCCCAACTTAGCTCACAAGTTTGTTGTTGTGAAGAAAATAGGAGGAAAGAATATTAGTTGTTCACCACCTTAAGTTACTTATAAAGTAATAAAGACAGGATAAAAATCTAATAATAAATAAATTTTTCCACCCATGATATGTTAACTGGGTACTTAGGTTGTGCATTGAACAAATGGACTTTGAAAGGCAGGAAGACTAATGATGCTTTTCAACTTTAGTGTTGGAAAACATCCCTGAGAATATTGTGGACACCCAAGAAAATATACACATACATACATACATATACATATACATACATATACATAAAATCATTGAACAAATCAAACCAAAGTTCTCAAATTTTCCTACTTCAGACACATTTTGCAAAGTCCTAACTCTCTAGAGGTCTAATGGTGGGAAAGGTGGAAGGAACAGGAAAAAGAAGACTACCAGCAAAGTGAAGTGACTCAGTTATAGTGGTGATGAGGACGTCACTGGAAGACTGAAAGTCCAGATATGAGGAAATCCAGGTAGTGACTAAGGGTCAAAATTGATTTGATTGTGCATAATCACATTATCTTGTACAAGACACAGAAGTCTACTTCATATATTATATTAAATCATAAGTTGTGGTTAATAAACCACGGTGGTGAAGTTCATTTAATAGACATCAAACAAATAACATTATAACTTAACACAGTCTATCAGTCTTGTGAAACCTGCCCCAAATACTTTGCTTTTCATTTTATGCAATTTCAGATGCCCACTACCTTTTAGAGAAATATTCCTTCCTCCAGGCAATTTCTTTTCAGTTAGCTTGGAAAATCTCTTTCCCCTACTCAAGACTGTTTTACGATGAATCCATCAATTTATAATTGCAGGTTTCTCCAAGTTAAGTCTGAGCAACCCTTCTTGAAATCCCAGATAATTGTTGCAGAATTGGATCATCATTCCCAAATCTAGTGCCCCCACAACCAGATGTCCCAGCTCCCATAATTCCCAGCTTCCAGCAAAGAGCAGAAGTTCAAAACATTCTGGAGAGTTCTCGGATAAGGAAATACATTAGATAATACACAGCATCGTAAAACAACACTTTAATCCAGAAAATGCAGATTTCATCCTTCCAAGTTCCCATGTACATCAGCTGTACAGGTAGTTCTCAAGTCATGACCACAATTGGGACAATAATATCCCAATTCTCCTAAACAAGGCGGTTGTTAAGTGAGTTGTGCCCGACTTTAGACCATTTTTGCGATAGTGAATCACTGCAGTTGTTAAGTGAATCATGCAGTCATTAACCAAATCCAGCTTCCCCCACTGACATTGCTAGTTGGAAACCAGGTGGGAAGGTCAATCACATGACCCTGGGATGCTGCAACCATCATAATTATATATGAAGTGCCCAAATTTTGATTATGTGACTATAGAGATGCTCTGATGGTCGTATGTGTGAGGATTGGTTGTAAGACACATTTTTTTCAGTGCCGTCTAATTTCAAATGATTGCTAAATGAGAACCACCTGTATAAACAGGATTTCTGTTTTCTTGCATAAAGCAGAAAATTATCTCAATATAAAGGGATGAACTACTGGCTCTGGCCTACTAGGTAGAACAGAAAGAGCAACATCTGCCCAATTTCATGAGTTAATTCGTAACTTTATGAATTGATATCCATAACAGAATATCAGACTAAATCAAAAAGTAATTTCTACCACTTTAACAAATAGAATAGAATAGAGCTGGAAGGGACCTTGGAGGTCTTCTAGTCCAACCCCTGCTCAAACAGGAGAACCTATACCGTCTCAGACAGGTGATTGTCTAGTCTCTTCTTAAAAATCTCCAGTGATGGAGCTCCCAAGATTTCTGAGGGCAAGCTGTTCCACTGGTTGATTGTCGTCACTTGTCAGGAAGTTTCTCCTTAATTCCAGGTTGCTTCTCTCCTTGGTCAGTTTCCAATCATTGTTTCTCACCTTCCCTCTGGTGCTTTGGTGAACAACATGGCTCCCTCTGCCTTGTGGCAGCCCCTCAGATACTGGAATACTGCTATCATGTCTCCCCTATTCCTTCTTTTCTTTAGACTAGCCAAACCCAAGTCCCGTAGCTGTTAATGAGGTTCATCAAACAATACTGTGATAAAACAAGAAATCTATTTTCATTAAAAAGCAGAGGAAAAACTTCAGACACAGTAAAACAAAATCTGCCAAAATTCATTTATTTCTAGATCTTTCAAAAGAAATTACTGTTACAAATTAATAAATCTAATCTGTCTTTTTAAATTTACATTTTAACTGAAGTAATTATTGCTGGCATTTAAACAGCAGTTCACAGAAAATCCTTTTCCCTCCCCCAACACACAGTGAGTGTATTAATTCCTGCTGCAGAATTTTAAATAATTTTGTAAATGAATTCCTAAGAAAAGAAAGCACACCTGTTTGATCTTAACTAACTGATTAAAAGTAGAAAGCTTTCCTCATATATTTCTAAATTGACTGCAGTAAAAAACAGGCTTCCCCCCTGTGTCTTTACAGATTTTCTCTGCAAAACTATTTGGGAGAATAGAGCGCAGATCATACCAAGGGTATAATATTCCATTTTTTGCACAAATAAAACCTAGCAATTAGTTCAAAGTAATCATTTATGTATGTCCTTAATATCTCCTATATTTACCCTTGGCTTGAATTGTTTTAGATAAATGTGAAGTGTTAATACCACTTTACAATGCCTTGGTAAGACCACACTTGGAATACTACATCCAGTTTTGGTCACCACGATGTAAAAAAGATGTTGAGACTCTAGAAAGAGTACAGAAAATAGCAACAAAGATGATTAGGGGACTGGAGGCTAAAATTTACAAGGAACGGTTGCTGGAATTGGGTATGTCTAGTTTAATGAAAAGAAGGACGAGGGGGGACATGATAGCAGTCTTCCAATATCTCAGGGGTTGCCACAAAGAAGAGGGAGTGAAACTATTCTCCAAAGCACCTGAAGGTAGGACAAGAAGCAACGGATGGAAACTAATCAAGGAGAGAAGCAACCTAGAACTAAGGAGAAATTAGTTAGAACAATTAATCAGTGGAACCATCTGCCTCCAGAAGTTGTGAATGCTCCAACACTGGAAGTTTTTAAGAAGAAACTGGACAACCATAGGGTTTCCTGTCTGAGCAGGGGATTGGACTAGAAGACCTCCAAAGACCCTATCATCTTCATCTTCATCATCATCATCATTATTTGCTTGTGATTACAAAAATATATGAGTGAAAGTTACACAAACTTTCTTACTCCAACAAACTAACATTCTTACTCCAACACAAACTAACATTTTTACTCCATTCTTACTCCACACTTATATTAGTAGTGTTTATAGCTTCAGCAATATTGTCAATAAAAAGAAATGGTTTGTATATTGTAGTGCAGGGTTCTATCCATATGTACCAGGAGATATAGGTAGACCTATAACTTATAACTATTTAGCGAAGGTTCAGAGTTACAATGGTACTGAAAAAAATGACTTATGGCCGGTTTTCACACTTATGACCATTGTAGCATCCCCACAGTCATATGATCAAAATTCGAGTGCTTAGCAACTGGCAAGTATATGGCACAGTTGCAGTGTCCCAGGGTCATATGATCATCATTTGTAACATTCCCAACAGCTTCCAACAAGCAAAATCAATGCAGGAAGCCACATGATTCACTTAACAACTGCAGTCATTAACAAGTATGGCAAAAAAAGGTTATAAAATGGGCAAAACTCACCTATAAACTGCCTTACGTAGCAATGGAAAATTTGGGTTCAGCTGTGTTCGTAAGTCAAGAACTACCGGTATTCAATCTTATAGTCTAAATCAGAAAGCAAGATATACCCTGTTAATTATAAGATTTTGCTTGAATCGAACAAGTTGATTCAGACTTTTCAGAAGTTCATTTATCAAGAGAAGCTTGATAAACACATATAATTTATTTCATTTAATCATATTTTTTCTCCTATATACTAAATACTATATGCTAAAAATCCTCCTGTCTGTTTTTAACCTTCAATTAGCCTAAATGGTACATTTTTAGTGCAGCAATTTTTGAATCAATATATCTCAAATCCACTAACTTAAAAAATGAATACAAAATTCCAGGATCCATTGCTCCATTGCTGAAATTAAAATTTCAAGGATCTTAAGACCAGATGTATTTGCAAAACTGTGGCTGCTGCAGTAACCCATGGTCAACCATGGTCATGTGAGAATGGTTTCCAATATTCCCTGCCAGCTTCCCACAAGCAAAGTCAGTGGGGAAGCCAGTGGGAAGTCAGAAGTGACTCTTGCTCCCACTGCTGGTCTGCTCACCTATAGTCATTCTATTGCTTTAGATAAGTAAATATTGACAAACAATACTCCCTTAAAATCTAGAACTTCCACATTTAGTACAACTAGTTCAGGGGTAGGCAACCTTGGCTCTTTTATGACTCGTGGACTTCAACTCCCAGAATTCCTGAATAAAAATATGAAAGGCAACCCCAAAAAATCATCTCAATTGTGATGAAACTGTATTTTATTTCTCTATCATCAGAGAATCCTCTGTGCGGTCTAGTTGGCATGAAAATTCAGTGGACAGACCAGCTGGTTGGAAAATCAAGTTCTAAAGTCCCATGAAGTAAGACTAAAAGCTTTAGAAATTCTCAGCCTTAAAAAAAAAAATAAGACTGAGGGAGAAAGATATCACTCTTAAAATACCTGAAAGAATGTCACCCAAAAAGCAGCCTCTCACATTCCAGAATGTAGCATATAAAATAATAGATTAGATTACACAAATGCAGAAAAGAAAGAAGTAGTATGAGGAACGGTATACAATTTCTGGTACAAATAACTTGGCTGGCTTTTTTTGAACCTGATGTGACAGTGAAATGCAACAGTCCAGCAGGAGTTAAATGACCTGAATCATACTGCATTGTGTAATGATAATGATCTAATAATGATATTAGATTGTGCATGGCTACCTCAAAGCATAGGACAAAGAAGCATAATTTGGGAGCACTAGGTTTATATTTTTTTCCTTTTGTTCAATTGTGTCCAATTCTTGGAGATTGCATAGACAAATCCCTGCAGTTTTCTTGATGAGGTTTTTTAGAAATAATTTGCCATTGCCTCCTTCCTATGGCTGAGAGAAAGTGACTGGCCTAAAGTTACCCAGCTGGTATCATGCTCAAGGTAGGACTAGAACTCATGGTCTCCCAGTTTCTAGTCTAATGCCTTATTCACTACAGCAAACTGGCTCTTATTTATAGTTTTACAATATAGCAATCATGGGAATAATAAATCCTGTCTTCAAAATCTAATGCCTATGCTCTTAGGGCAAATTACTCTTCAGCTTCCAAATTTCTGTTACATTGAATTATATCAGATAGATTTTCATAAGAGTAATTTTTTTACTAGAGATGCCTAGATTAGGTCTATTTCTTTATTTGAAGAGTATTTGCAAAACATTATTTTGTGCATATTAATTTTAACCTCGTGTATAAGATTATTGGGGGAAGAATTATCTCCATCATGGTACTATACCCACAGCAAAATAGTTTGAAAATGCAGCATAATATATTGTAGCTGCTATTTCTTTAGCCTTAAGCCTCACCTTACAAAATTGTTCTCTAACACAGATTTTTCTAGGATTAGATAAAAACAAAGAATTAAATTAACTGCTGTTTATTTGTCAAAGGTCTTCATCTGATTAACCCTTTCCACCTCTAATTTGTAAAAAGAAGTTCCTATGATCAAATCTGGCATATAAGCAACCAAGTACTGGCGAGTAATTCCTCTGCTGATCCTTTATCATCTTTGTCTAAAGATAGGAACTGAATTATTAGGAGTAATTCATTCCATTTACCCAACAAAAATTAACACACAGTGTGTGGTTCTCCTTCAGCTCTTCATTATGCAGAGGGCTGAAATCACACTGTTCCAAAACACTCCATCATCTCCTCACAAAAGCAATTTTGCTGCTGAAACTGCTCACAGTGAAATCAACCAGCTTTAAGAGCATGCTGTCTTCTAGATTAACTTCAGTGGGTGAATGAGCTTCAAGGGGTTAATTTTTCTGAAAATCTCTGTCTTTCAGGTAAAACACAAAACACTACAGATAATTCTTGAGTTATGACTATAATTGAGCCCAGCAATTATGGTAATAGGTTGTGATGGTTATAAAGCAGGTCATCACATAATCAGACCCAATTTTGCAACTTTTTTTGCAATAGTCATTAAGCAAATGAGGCAGTCATAAAGTGAATGCCATGGTTGCTAAGCGAACACATTGTTCACTAGGGAGTATTTTTCTTTTCCAGAAAGCCACTTTCTGGAAAAAACATAGTAAATGGTCATAAATGTCCTTTTGCAGTGTCCCACCAGTTGGCCAGTTGCCAAATACCCCATATGCAGTCATGTGACCATGGGGTGGACATTGAAACTTTGGAACCATGACCCAAGTAGTTTTGGGGGCAGTCTGTCATAACTGTGAGCGGTCAGTAAGGGCCTGATGATAAGTTGAGGTCTGTCTACAGTGAGAATAACACTTATCTGACAACTAACATTTCCTAAATGTTTGGGGGAAAACATCTTCAATATTTTTAACTTTGAAGGAAGAATTTGTGAATACCTATCTCTAAACAAGGAATGAAGAATTTTGGTTCATTTGTTTCTTGGTCTCATGCTTTGCCTACCAAAATCTCAAAGACCCCGCCCCTTCCAAAATCTCCTCCTCTTAAAGAGATATTGCTCCCTTAGAAATAATCATTTTTACAATGATACTTTGATTATGTATTTGAAATATTTAATTTATTTAAATATGGGCTGTCAAGTCTGCATATGCAATGCAGAATACAAAAACTTTCAGGGGAATTTTTTGGTTAGTTTTATATCATCCTTTGTAGGTGCTTTCCCCAATAATATAAAGATTATATATTTCTTTGTTTTTAAAATTGCTAATATGGTTTTCAAACGATGAAAGGCAAAACAATCCATTGATCATGAGATGTTTGTTCTGTTTAATCAGAAAGATCTGACAGAAATATTGTTTCCCTGCTCTGTGAACAGATGCAGCCCTATCAAACTATGCTACAGGTTATTTTTTGTTATTGTTTTATCCAAAACATCTCTCTTCAATCCTCCTTCCTAAACATATTTTGTCCCCTGTACCTGGAAGAAAGTTTTACAAATTAATTTCCAATTACAAATATATAAAGTTCAAATAAGCTGCTGGTCTAAGATTGTTATTATAAAATGAGCCAATGTAATATTAACACCAACATTACAAGCTATGTATGTGAAAATTTAAGTGAAAACCCTTGTGAATTTTATCTTGTTCAGTTCAAAGCCCACTTAATTTTCTAGATCACCTCCTGATGTACAGTTTGCAACCTGTAGTGTGCATCAGTACACTGCACAGGCCACTGAACTGGTGGAACCAAAGCAACAGTGTGTAAAGCAGACTCTGAAATAGAGGGTTTAGTTTACATAAAACAGCCTGCCATCGCTGGGATAAAACTGGCCTTTGGCTATGCTTGCGGCATGCTGACCAAAACAGATCAAAACTGACAAATAATACCATCTTTATCACAAGCAGGATATGCTGCATCTGGCATGGTTGCAACTACTCCACACCTTCTCTGGCTTACTAAAAAGCATTATGTAAAAGCCTCCCTTGTCACAACTATGAGAAGCAGGAGAGGTCAACATTTATGG